>JAUEKW010195609.1:0-15635 GCA_032274785.1 Ajuga reptans | reverse complement strand
ACAACCAAGCAACGCAAGAAAGCAAGTAAAGAGACAAAGAGAGAACTTACGAGCTGAAAGAGTTAGAGTAATCGTCTACAAAAGGCCCACTCCAGTAATCCGTGCACCGCAAGTCCAGAATAGAAGTCAAGATACTCTCAAGATTCTATATTTAGTATCTTAAGAGTAGGGGGAATAATGATGTGAATAGCTCAAAATGGGCCAGAATTGTGCAAATGGGCTCTCTTATGACTAAAGAAGCCCAATAGTGTTAGCCCTTGTATTGTAAAGGCCCACGGGCCTAGATTCCTAAATAGATTAGGAATAGGATTAATCAGGCTATAGATGGGCTATAAACCATGTTTAAGCCCACTAAGTATCTTATAAATACGATGTACTTGTATTCATAATACCTTACGCAATACAATAATATTCTACTTTTCTCTGAGTTTATTATTATTATTGCAATTCACTGTGATACGGCATCATAACCATTTTGTTATAAAATTTAAACATGTCAATTATGGAATTTGAGAATGATGACAAAGAAAAAAAATACGTGAACTTATAGGGTTTGGCCCTTCAAGGCTAGGGTTGGGCCTAGATTTTCAAGGCCCATATAACACAAGGACTTTTGAGGGCTTGGACCAGGTAGGACCGGACCGACTCTTATTGACATCTCTACTCCCGAGGGTAGTATCTCGCAATCAAGCATTGAGCCAACATCGAGTTTTGATCTTGAACTAACCGACACCCTTGCTTTGCCAACATCGCAAGATTAAAGCATTCGATATCCCTAAGTTCTAACTTGCCCACCTTCTTGGACAAACATAAGTTACCCCAATGACATCAATGTAATTTCCTCTCCGAATTCTTGTCCCCACCAAAAACCTGAAATAATAGGCACTATTCTTTCAACTGTATTATGTGGCAATTGGAAACAGGTCATCATGTACATAGAGATTGTCTGCACCACCGATTTTATCAACGTTAACTTACTAGCTTGGGATCGAGTCATATTTTTCCAGTTCTTGTGTTTCTTTTCAACCCTCTCCATCACATGACAAAAAACCTCCTTTGATCTACCAATATTCGTGGGAAGACCAAGATACACTGCATTCTTCTCCACCAACTCCACCCCCAACCTCTCAGCTAGAGCTGTGGCCCAAGCAACATCCACACCCCTACTAAAAGCCACTTCAGATTTATCCAAGCTCACTTCCTGGCCCGAAGCTCCCTCATACTAGGCAAAAACCATCTTCACTATATCAATCTCCGTAGCGCTAGCTCTTCCAGCGCTACTTCCAAAGACAATGCTATTGTCTGTAAAAATTAGATGTGAAATAAGACATCCTCCTATACGAGCACCATGAAGTAACTCAGCAAGCTCTCATTTTTGTAGTAAGGAAGAAAAAACTTCTGTACAAAATAGAAACAAATAAAGGTAATAACGAATCCCCTAGACAAGTGAAAAGAATCCGAAGGTTGACCATTAACCATAACCTTGTTTGTATTGTTGGCTAGAAAGGGAAGGAACAGGGAGGTGTCTAGCGAAAAAGATGAACTTCCAACGACGGCACTAGAAGCAACCCTATCACCCAAATTATAGTTATAATTAATTAGTTGTTTTTTTATTATATTATTATATGTATTTTAGCCAGTAAACACGTTTTAAACATTCAACTAACACAAGGAAGAAAGGAAAATAGAGTGACATGTACAGGGTAATATAAAGCAGACGAAATTATAATTCCAACCAAACGAGCCCCTGGTCTATGGTTTCCGACTACTAAAATAAACGCAAAAAAAAATGTAAAATATTGTAAGAATAGCAAATCATGAGCACTGATCCTTAACACAGATAAATAGGGCGACAAGAAATCAAATATTTGAACTCGGCGACAAGGAATCAAATATTTGAACTCAGCGACAAGAAAAGAATAATACATTCGGTCTTACATTCCGAATATGAAAAGATCAAAACCTCTCAATAGCTAGATGAATCAATGTAGGATAGCAAAATAAATAAATACTTGGGCACAACAGTATCCAAAGACAAAACCCCTCCCAGGGAAAGAAAGATACAAACTACCTCTATCCAGACCCGACGGACGATGCACATCACCATACACCTCTATGCAATTCATCTTCCTGCCGAACCAAGCAGAAAGGATTTCCAAACGGTATTAACCGCCTTTTTCCCCCCACAAAAAAAATATATATATATTTGAAACTGTATATAAAATGGTACACAACTGCCGGGACACCTTCAAGAACCAACAACTCGAAAACTGGCATCTTCCGACATAGAAGAGCCAATCCACCAGATAACAAATCACCAAAATTGCACCTGGGTAATCAAGGTCAGGAACCCAAGTCTGCTATAAAAGCCGGGACCTGAAGTACTGTATAAACACATTTATCACAAAAGACCAACTTGAGCGGGCCCAGACACCAAGATATGGGATGACTCTTGGTTCTCTCTCGAACCAATTGGCTAACCAAAAGAATCAGAAGGCAGTGTAGACAAATCACGAGGCAACAACTGCTGCATCTGAGGCTTTGGCCCTCTTCTCCAATTTATCCTTTTCAATGTCCAGTCGTCTCTGTTCAGCATGCTGAGCAACACCATTTGCAAGCGCCTGGAAGTGAAAATCGAGGCTCTGTGTGAGGCTCTGGAACCTCAACGGATCCAATGCTTGCAGAGCTACGAGATAGAAAGCCCAGTGGGAATTAGAACATGTAAGGAATTATCTGGAAAGAAATTCAAATGGATTTTATTAATTTAGGCTACCAAAGAACAAAGAGCGACTCTTACTTTTGATAGTGTCGACAAAGAAAATAAAAGGGTCAACGTCATCAATGGGGGACTGCAATTCTTCATCGTCACTGAAATCATCATCCGAGTCTTCATCATCAAATTCAGTACTGCGGAAAGCCTTAGCCTGTATCTCAATGGTGAGAAGTATATATTCAGAAATTGACAACTAATACAGACAGGTAATAGGTCTAACACTTTAGAGAAACAACCCAGTTGTACTCAGATTATATGGGAAAGATTTGGAAAGCATTAATAAGTAACGCGTTATGCTAGATATGAATGAGATGTGTTTAGAGCATGCCAATAAATGATTCATACAGCCATGCAGAGCGCTATTATTTGAGCTACGATAAATGCTTAGTCTTCAGTAGTCTATTTACTCTCTCAATATGATAAAGACACAGGCATGCATTTCTATTATTTGTACAATCCAGTCAAAAAGGAAAAAGTGAAGAAATTCTAGACATGAAGCAGCCCCTTATATACATCAATTGGAACTGCAATCAAAGACTAATCCCACACCCCGATCATACTTTGTGTTATGTGAGTTCTGATGCTTGCTAGTTAATTTGGAAGAAATGTAATGCTTGAACTTCCAACCTCCTAAAAATATTTAGAGTTACTCACCCTAGCAGCCAATTTTTGAAGTTTAAGGCTATCGGCCTCATCTCCATCCTCAGCATCTACCCCCATATCCTTGTCAGAATCATCACCATCATCTTCATCATCAGTGTGGAAATTGCCCATATCGTCGTCATCTTCTTCTTCTTCAACCTCTTCCTCCTCCTTCTGAGCCTCTGTTCAGACTGAAAAAATAAATACATAGACCCACACAAGAAAAAAATACAGAGTATAACCAGTGAAGCACAAACTTTGGTATGATGAGCATTTTCACTGAAAAAACTGAAAAGAACTTCAGTAAATATAAAAGGAACAACCTGCTACTTGATCCTTATAGGCAACAAGCAGATCGAGTGTACACTTGAAGACACGCTCCAATGCTTCGCCAGGCAGCTGATCTGCAGGGAGAGGGAGCAATGAGGTCAAGCCCAAGCAGCAAACCTTCTTATCTTGTTCCCTGCAAACACAAAGAAGAAACTTAAGATTTGAGCAGAAGAAAGCAAGATACACTGGGACTGAAAAATGTTGTATGGAAACCTTTTAAAATTAGCGCGTGCTCCACTCTTTTTAGTTTGTTGCAACATCTGGAACCAAAGGTTGAAAACTTCGGTGGCAACATTTAGCTTTTGCAGTATGTTGAGTGTCAACGATGCATTATAGTACAGAGCATCAGCAACCTGTCAAGAATCATAGCTCCTCAGTTTCCAGTGCTTGTTGATCACAAGCAGTCCAACAGACAAGTAAAAAATTACAAGTTGCATAGTAACAGATTCATCCTAACAATATAGCTAAAGTCAATTGCCTCATACATATGCAATATCTCCCTCCATTTCCCTCCTCAATCAAATAAAAGTAAAAACCAGTCAACAAATATGCTAAATTCAGATAACTCCAGCCTTGTAACAAAATAAACATTGGTTCATTATTGCCTTCATTAATGAAAGCACAGAGAATCTCCCTGTCAGCATTGCACTGATGAACAGGTAAAATTTGATGCGGAGCTGTGGCCCAAAAAAAAAAAAACTTATTTTGTTTAATGAGACTAGACAATACCCAGCTTGCGGTAAAGACCAGAAGATAACTATGCGACTCAGTTCAATGACTTCATATAGAAACCACTTAATATCGCTCTGTGAAGCTAGTAAGAATAACGATACCTCCTATATCACCACACACCTCCAGCAGAATTAGAAGATGTATACCATACAAATAAAAAGGAAAGGAAGTTTTATAGAAAGTAATGCAGAAGCGAAAGAACCCAAAATGATATCCATACAATGAAAGGATAAAACAAAAGGTTTATGCATATATTAACGAGAGAAAATAAATAACAGCGTATAATGATCTGCAAATTAGGCCAAAATTCAGTCTTTCCTTTTCCATACAGGGCCATCAAAGAAGGATGGTGATGATTTGGTAATGAATAAGCATGGCATACTTAGCATAAAAAGAGAAAAGGATGATCGTAACAGGCAAATTTAATTTATTAGAGCATGAAATGCTTTCAAAAGGAAAGTAATCTTCATGAAATGACCCAAGCAACCAGTAATCTCAATGTATTAGTACATGTGGGACACAGATAGCCATGGAAAGAACTTGGTTATAAGCAATACTTCCTTACCACTTCCATTAAGAGGCATTTTAAATAAGATTTTTCAGTGCGACGAAAGCGTTCCACAGTGATTCTTAAGTAAGGCTCAACCCAGTGGTCGACCTGACCCCTGCAGTTTTGGAATAATACTTGAATGAGCTTAGGCGCTGGCTCAATATCACCATCCTCCAGATTTTTGTCACCCATGACCTGCATATTTAGCACCCCCAGAAAAAAAGGGAATGAGAAACTACACACCAGCTCAAAATTTTAATCTGATGAAGAATCAACTCACAGATGAAATCATATTCCAAAGGCTTTGCTGGTAATCTGGTTCCTTGCATGTGAGAAAGTGTGCAGTACTTCTTGATATATAGTTATCCAATGGCACCAAGATATCTGGGATTCCACAGGAATCACAAAGCAAATATCAGAGAAGTTTAAGGAAGCTGACATACAAGAGGCAACATGCATTAGAATTCCTATAAGTGAATATCTTCTGCAACTAAAGACTTCGTGCCACGTATAGAAAATTGGTTAACAATAAACCTTTTTAACAGAAGAATCTAGCTGGCTTGGGCAAATACCAGGACCAAAAGGGACATCTCAATTAAAAAAAACATGGATTATGTAGGGGTAGGGTGAGCACTACAAAGGTACCCCAACAAGAACACCACTGAACCCAGAAAGGCAGATTAGTTGATCAAGGCAGAAATGTCGTAGTTCATCAATAGCATAAAAGAGTGAGGGGTGGAGGGTACACTAAATAGATAATGGAAAATTTGGCAGGGCTCCAATATACTACAGGATCTTCCAATGAGATGGACAAAAGAATGAAAAGCCAGCTCAGACATCTCATGCCTGATCAGCCCACAAGCAAGAAAAAAAAAATAAGATAGAAGTACAAGCATACTTTTATCTTCAGTTGGAGAAACATATTTGTGGAAGAAAGTGAGTTCCAAAATAATCAGGAGGGGGAATGGGTAAACAAGGGTAACAGCTTTTACAAATGTACATGCATCACAACCATAGTAGGAAAGTAAGTTAATTCAAATACTTGGGTCACCACCAAAACTTCCAGAAGAAACTTAGCAAATGACAAGGTGGCATATTAGAGAAGCAGAACATGCAAAATGCGATAAAACACTGTCATGTTAGAAGACAATAAAATGATGATACAAGGCTTTTGCAGAAAATGTACAAACAGACAGATTGCAGCGTACTTGGGAAAAAATCAATTGCCCAATCAGCCAGAGCTTCCATCATTAATGGCCAAAGACTCCACATCTCCAATGATATAGTAGGCGAGAAGAATGTCATATATGAGACTATCTCCAAAACTTCTTCAAAGACCTCTGAAAATTTATAAGTTCATTAGAGCAAGAAGAAAGGAAAAAGAATTGAAGAATGCAGATTGATAAGAGGCTAGCATAATGAAGTGGGAGTCGAGAACTATCTGAGCCACAATTATCCATCATTAATGAATATTATTATCTCATCAAACATACCAGAGTGATGGTGTTACATAATTGTCAAGACATCTGAATTGTGGCAATATAAATCTGATTTTACAGCCCCAGCACAATGTAAATGTGTGAAAACATTAAAATTCATTTAAAGCCTATCAAAATATACATTATCCAGGTGTAGAGGCAAGTATCCATAAAGACCCGTTAAAACTTTTATGTCGAGATTCCTTTGACAGAGATCATATTTACAACGAGAATCTCCATCTAAAGATTAAAAAAAGAGAAAAAAAAAATTATTCTGGTTGCATAACTGAAGGACTCAATGAAATTTTATGATTTGGTTCCCGCTTGGTAACTATGTTAGCGACATTACATAATAAAATCAGAAGGTGAACTAATGAATAACTGTGATGAGAATACGATCACTACCTTGCCCATCAGTAGTCAGCATCCTGCGCATTATAGGCAGTAAGGTTGGCTCAATGTGTACAAAGAGGTCAGATAGACTACTGATTGATTCAAGGATTGTGCTTATGGCACGCAAGCAACCAACAGCAGCCAATGCACCAGGATCATCACCTTCCTCGTCGGCCTCAGCAGTATTCATGCACTTCCAAAATGCAGCAGCCTGAGAACCAAAATCAGGTTACTGAAAAGAAAACACCTACAATCAACTCAACATATCCACAAGTCGGTAGAGTAGTGTTACCAAATTCTGGCATAATCCAAGAGCATATGGAGCCATCTCCTCTCCAAACTTATCCACTATTGTTTCAAGAGTAAACACCAGATCTTCATTCTCAACTTCATTCATAAGCTTGAAAAATTCTGAGAACAAGAATTCAAAAGGAAAAAACATTTAGTCAGGATGCATCTGCATCACGAAGAGCAGACTGAGGACAATTGACAATCAATATACCATCAAGCAGTTGTGGAAGAATTGGTCGGATTTCACCCAAATCTGGTCATCAGAAAGATGCTAGTTAGTTCTATCTCCACATATATATAAAGCAACACGAAGAGGGGGAAAGTTACCATTGCAGGCTTCCACGAAAGAGCGCAATGCGAAGACAGAATCAACACGAACAGGTAGTTCTGGGTCACGCATCCCAGCAACAACACTGTGCAATGCTCTTCGGAAGTTATTTGGGTCTGAGAAACTAATATGTGCATATTGTCCAGCAACCCATGCAGCCTAGAGTACAACAAATGTAGCTCGAATGTCATGAAAACATATACGATATGAAATTCAGTTAAAGAATTACCAAGAAATTATACGACTAATATAACAGCGTAACATAAATTCTTTGAATATTAAAAAAAAAATCAGATAACTGATAAAATAGATCTTAAACTGACAACAACTATAGTTATAGTCTACTACAGATGCAGATGAGTGACAGCATATCTATGCATTCATGTTCACAGAACAGCCTCAGGGATACGGGATGTGGGACTTGAAAGGTACATAACCTTACAACAGATAAAATGACAAGTTAAAAATAGAAATCAAGTTGCCTTACCTTAGCTCGAAGATGTCCTACAGGGCTGCTGAACTCAGGGAACACATGCTGCACAAGCATAGGCTCCAGCTCAGATTTGTAAGGTTCCGTTTGCTTAAGTTTATCACACAAAGCTCCAATGGCAAGAAGAGCACCATCTTTCTGTCTATAGGGTTTATATTCTGGTGCTGCCTCATTGTATCTAGTTTAAAAAAAGTGGGTCAACTTTCATCATTCAGATTTTCTGATTCACAAAATTAAGTTAAATACCAGGACATACCTCTTAAACACCTCTACAATAAACAATAAGAACTTCTGAAGATTCTCCTTTCCACGTTTCCTTACCAACTCACTGACAAAATCCATCGCAGCAGTTCGAGGACTATATAAATCCTCAATTATGTCTATAAAAGCATAAGAAAATCAGAACCCAACTTCATTCAGGAGTTCAATGATACAAATTAGTAGTAGTATGATAAGATGAGATTCTTAACCTACCGTATCCCTTCCTCACATACTCGTGAGGGTCTTCATCCCAGAGCCTTTGGTCATTGTCGCTGAAGCACATTAGAGGAAAGATGATCTCAAAAAGAACAACATCAAGTCTTGGCTGCAGCTGACTGTACATATTACTCTTGGATATACTGCAAGATGGCCAAGAGAAGAATCAAACCAAGGGGGTCAAACTAAAAAATACAATACTTCTAAACAAAAATCTAAAAGTTCTCGGTAACTTCCAAAGGAATGTGAATGAGCGTCTCAGATTCAAGAAACTTAAAGAGTGCATCAGCTTTCCCACAAGTTTAACGCTCACAGCAATAAAGATCATGAGTAAACTATACCACAGTTCAAAAAGGTGCAAAACTTAGACGAACTTCCAGATGTTCTCTTGCAATTTTCTGGTTAATTTATATTCTTAAGGCCATAACAAAGTGCTGCATTATGTGATTTTGTTTTGTTGGTGCATTTATTAAACATCGTACATACACATTGCATGTGCAATTTGAATGGAAATGTAAAAATGTTTAGATTCTGCAGTTACAATGGGCAAAAATGGATGCAAATACTAATTCTTAAAGGGCAAAGATGAAATGTTTGCTCGTGGGAGATATTACTAACTCATACTGCTTAATATGCCAATCTAACAATATACAATATACACTCATTACGAAATATAGCACAATATGCACTTATTACAACGCTTTTTTCAGTTGATGAAATAAAATGGTGGCTTTATTGGCCCATCCCTGTTACAGAGATGACCAATGCTCATGAAAAGGAGTGGAGTGGTGGAATAAGAGGGAAAGTAAATGACAAAGTCAAACTTGAGAGCACCATGTTGTATCAGAATACAACAAGACTTATTGGAACAAACCTATTGCTGAGGTATTGCAGGATAAGATTGATAACTCTGTCCGGCAAATAGCCACCAACACGGATCACATTCAACAAATTTAGATGGCACTCTAAAATCTTCCCTGCATAATTCTTCTGGAACATTTGAGCGAAGGCTTTGTTTTCTGGATTTTGAAGTTTCACATCCCCAAACCTGGGACAAACACAAGAACCAAGGATTAACAATTAACTCAGGGTTAATTCAGAAATGTGAGCACCATATAGTGCAGAACTGTGCATATAACTGGAAACCTACCGAGTATATAGGCGGTTTAATATGTGAACTGTCCACTTCTTCACTTTCCACCATCCCCATGATTTTCTCAGCTCAGGATCAGCTGGTTGTCCTTCTGCAGGGACAGGTCTCTCCAATATACTCAAGAAAAGAATCATCCAAGCATTAAACACATTCGGATCAAAAAGCTGCTTGGGAACCTCCAACTGCATGCAGGACACCAGATCAATTGGATGTACAAGTGACAAACAACTCTATTGCAGGTAATTTTTTTTTATTTTTTTATAGAATGTTATTGCAGGTTTAGATGTACATAAAACTTAAATTACAGAAAAGGTTTAGGAAAAACATCAGTTTCCACACACACACCAAAAAAAAAACATCTATGATAACTAACAGAATTTATTCCAATAATGAATGGGATACCACATGGCCAAGGTAACCAAAAACGAGAGGAAGCATGCAAGATACAATATTTGTAATGAAAAGGGTATGTTATATTCATGATCTGCAAAAACAGTCGGGCACATCCCACAAATGATTGTGCATAAATGAAAAATGCAAGAAAACGAGCCAAAAACAGAAACAAGCTTGAAGATAGATGACGTGCACATACATAGATGCATGACCAAAATATTTTGCAAATCAGCTTGATCAAATCTGCTACTTCGATGGAGGGATTAGCAATCTGAACAAGCCGGTTAAATATGTTAAGCAGATGAGGAAATGTCTCTTCCACAACGTGATTAACTGGTGTTCTCTCCTCATCTGATTTGAACCTGAGAATCATAACAATCAGGACATAAGCATGAGATATCTCGCCATATGCATCAATAAATGTAGTGCACATATATATAGGAGATTTCTACTCACAGAGTCACTCATGACAGACTATATGCCCTTTTAGTCTCACATTGCAATAATTTTTCCCTCTATAAGATGAAAATTTTGACATACAACTTGTCAACCAAATAGGCAATTTCACCACAAGAATAGCAGTTCCACACATAAACAAGAATAAACAGGTAAGTTTTTAAATGATTACCTATCATCGCATATGTGGTCCAGTTAGTCTTAGAAATCAATCAAAGTGCAACAGACATTACATGAAGTACCCAGCTCATGGTTTTCATAATAAACTTCAATTTGCATTAAGTTTCAAAATGTACTTTTCAGCACAACATTGCCTTATCAGTTCAATATGAATCATATGAACCAACATGATCATGGAAAGGTCTGCAGCAAGGATACCCTACAATATTACATGAATTGAAGGGGGCACACACTTAACAGAATAGACTGTTCTCTTTCAATATAGATACAGGTCTCATAATAGACAAACAAAAGACCTAGACATCAAAATATTCTGTAGTTATGGACCTGTATAAAACACAACCAACTCCATACGGAACATGATAAAGCTAATTAACAGCAAGGAGCATGTCGGTTGCATTACGCGCAAGGGATTTGTAATTAAGAGCAGTTTGCAACACAAAATTCATATTTTGGAAGATGTATGCTTAATAAGGCATAAGCATAAAAATCAAAGATACAGAGGAAAAATAAACGATGTGCACCAGCCTCAACTCAAGCAATACATGTATTCAAATAGAAAAGCGTTCAGCTATGTGCCAACAGAAGTCCAAGACTCTATCTTAAAACAGTGTCCCTTGAAATGTTTTAAGGTTTGGAAGGCTGCTATCACCCAAAATTACACAGGTCAAACCAAGTTGCATTTGCATTTGCACCGTTAATATTGCTCTGCTTATCAAAGTTCCTAGTCATAATCATTCTACAGCTTATCCCCTATTAGGACAAATGCATCACCGCGTCCAGAATTCTAATTGTCTGGATAGATTTTCAAATACATCAGAATTTAATATTTGGGCACATACATATGAATCCTCTTTGGTGGCGACAGGAGAGAACCAACGAAAGAACCAAAGGTTTGAAAAAAAAAATCATGTATCAACAATTTGAGAGAGAGAGGGAGGAGTATATATATCATAATAGACTCAACAGAAACCAACTCCAAAAGAGAATCAGCAAAAGATGACGCATAAAAGGCACCTTCGCTGGCACACACATGACAAGAATAGGGGAAATTCTCAGAATCTCAAGTTAATATATGATAACTGTCTCATATCAATATTTGACTTGACGTGGAAAGCAAATAAGAGGTCAGAAAATTAAAAGAGAAGCGCTTCATATGAACTTACTCATATTTTCGGGAGAGAATCCTGAGTACAAATAAAGCTCCATAAACTTGTTGGTCCTGCAAATTATGCTTCACCCAGTGTAGAAGAGCTGGCCATTGTTCTGGATAATCTGCATGTATAATTGTTTTCAAGCATTCACCAAGCTGTGCTCTGTTCAAAATACAAATTAATTCAAAAGTTAGCTATAAGAATAGTCATTCTGCGCAAGTTGTTCAAGTGTGCTAGACTGCTTTGTCACAAGATACATATTAGCAGTGTAAAGTCAAAAGAGCATAGTTTGGCCACATTAATGATGCCTCTTCAGCAAGCTCACTGTATATTATAGTGCATAACTAAATATATGTAGAAGTATTTGCCACATGGATTTTTTTTTTGGGATAAGGTGCAAATAGACCCTCCAACTATACTGTCAGTTACAAATAAACACCTCAACTATTTTTGTGTCCAATCAAACACTTATTCTTTTAAACTCGGACAAATAAACACTTTAACTTTTGAATTTGGAGCAAATAAACACTTTTATTAATTTAATCACTATTGCCGCTTCTTCTGATTTCTGATAAATAAGTGAAAAGGAAAACAGTGGTCTAGCAGCAAGAATTAGAAAGTATGTGCAGTCCCAGTAATGGCCTCTGGCTCAACAAACTCACTTCACCACAGTGGAACGGTGCCGTATTGGCTTTTATTGACCAGGACCAAGGTTTATTCTTGGCCAAATCTAGTAATTCTGGATGGGTTTTAGTTACTGTGGTTGTCGATACTTTAACAGAAGTGTTTATTCTTTCAGGAGAAGAATGATATTAGTAATTAGATTAACAGAAGTGTGTATTTGCTCCATATCCAAAAATTAAAGTGTGTATTTGCCTTATCCTTTTCTTTTTTAACATAGTAAATATCAGGTTGATGGTATTTATACCTCAAAAGCGGAGGAACTTGTGCGATGAAATTGAGTATGTTCTGTCTTACCACCTCCTTGTCATCAGGCAAGATCTTTGAATGTTCGCCTATTACCACGTTGAAATGATAAAGTATTAACATCAAAATACAAAGTTATAACATCACACACTTGCATTAGACACAATCACATTTTATTTTCATATGTCAGCTTCCTTTATTAGATAGACCCAGCCCTGTATTTATTTATTATTACTTAAAGAAAACTTTTAAAAAGACGGCAACTCTCCAGAAAAGAAAGCCAAGTAATGCTTGTGACATATCTATGAAACAGGAGGACTTAACCTTTGTACAAAATTTCTGTCAAAATTCCAATTTTTGGAAATATGGTGTGTCTTCCATGGAAGCAAAAGGAATACATGGCTTGTTACTGGAACCTCTAACAAGTCAATAGAAACCTTTATGGCAACTAGAAGAAGATAAAAAGAACCACTTCAACTAAATTACTACGCCAAAATCATGCATCAATTTGTTCAGTAAAAACACGAACCATTTCAGACATCCCAAATCATCCAAAACTAGAAATGATACTTCTAACGGACACTGATGCAGAACACACATTTTTCTCCCACCGATATTAAATGATGAGTCCCACAGCTTACCAGGTTCATGAGGCGCCCAATTCTTGGCTATGAAATTCTTGAAAGATATGCTGGCCACTTGTCTTACTGCCATATCACAATTCCCTTCTACTATGATCTGCAGCAACCTCACCAAATGCTGGGGTGCATATTGAAACTGCAACCAAGAAAATTCTAATTACTCTGAATACAAGAAATGCAAAAAAAAAAAAAAAAAAAAAAAACGCGCATCAATCAAGAATCCTTTGTTGCTAAATTCCCCCGAAATTCATAATCATCATTGCAAACTTCTGCAAATTCTAAAAGAAAAAACAAAAAAATAAATTGAAGATGATCAGAATTCCAGCAGAAGCAATCATACATAGTAGTACCTGATTCAGACTCTCTTCAGCGGCTTTCCTTTCACTGGGATTGGGGCTGAGTGCACCTTGCAAGATCACCGCCAAGCTCTGAAGATCCATCTCGCCTCGACAGTCTATTATCTTTCCTCTATAAACACGCAAAATTGGATGAGCAAAGAAACCTAAACCCCAGAGAAAGAAGATTCGCAGATGGAATTGCTCGTATTGGTCTCTCTCTCTAGGGTTTAGAGAGAGAAAGGTGAGAAGAACGCCGGGAGACAGCGAATATTGGGTGTGTGCGTGTGCTCTCTAAACTATTTAAATGATTAGGGTTTAGTGAGGGTTGTTTAACTAACGGTATATATAAAGAATAGTGATGCACTTTTTTTACTGTTGCTCCGGCCTGTGGGCGTGTGGGTCGTGTGAGCACGGGTCGGAGCGAATCGGGGATCTGGATGGCTCCGGAACTAAATCAAAAATTGGAGATCTTCAAATTTCTTGCTCCAGAACCAAACTGAAAATTTTAAAATCCTGAACCGAACCAAAAACCTGGTCGGTTTGGTTTGGAGATTCGGACCAAATGGAGCAGATCAGTTCGGTTCTGGGAATTCGGAGATTCGGAGTTTTTCAGCTCAAAACTAGTATTTCCTAAAACATACTTATATCAAATAATCGACAGAATCAACTGAATATATGTATATTTTATTTTTCTTTTCCTTTTATTAATATATGTATACTTAATTGAGTATTTTATATATATTCTTTTATAATAGTTTATGTGACATAAAAATGTAACTGAATATTTATATATATTACTATATAATATATGAATAAAATATTATCGAACTCACATTACTTTAATAAATTTTATAAATATTTACATAAATATATAAATATATATGTAAATTTGTATGTAATTTTTCCGCAGTCGGGCTACTCGATTCTGATTCGCTTATTCGGTTCGGAACGGTTCGGATAAGTAGGAAAAAATATCGGACTTGTTCGGTTCGGATAAAGTCAACGGTTCTTATCGGTCCGGAGTGATTTCGGTCCGGATTTTGATGTGGATCGGATAATCTCCGAGACCCGTGCTCACCCCTAACCACGTGTATGAATCTTTTATATAAAATGGATTGAGCTGATTTTAGAAGTATTATTTTTCTACTAAAAATTATCATTTAATTAGCTAAAAGTTACTTTTTAATAAAATTATGAATGCAAGTATCACTTTGATTGATACTTTTATTAAAAAATGTAATATTTTGGGTTAATGAAATGATATTTTTTCGCCACTTTATTGTGCGGACCTCAAAAAAAGCACTAAATCAAAAAATATAAAAAAAAAATTGTAGTACATTCATGTATATCCATTTTCCAGCGATTAATACTTTTTCGCGAAAAGTAATACTTTTTCGAGAAAAACTAATACTTTTATTAAAATTAGATTTGGGTTAACCCATTGCATATAAGAAGATCCATGAAAATAGGGCACATGAGTGTTAATCTTTATTCTAAACCCTCGAGAAAAACACTCTATTTACTCCAAATACACTATTGTTGTATTTGGAAAACAAATTATTTGATTTAAAATTCTTTATATTTGGAAATCGACTCATTTCAAATCCTTTGTTTAGATGTTTGAATTTAAATGAGTGTGTTTGAATTGTTTGAACTTTTCTCTTTTCAATTTTTTTAAAGGAGGTTGTGTGTGTAAAGTATGTGTGTGATATGTGTGTAAAGTGTGTGCATGTGTGTAGGTTGTACATGTGAAGTGTGTGTAGTATGTGTATGGGGTGTGTGTGTGTAACAACCCGATTTTATGGCCCATTATTTAATTACTAGAAATTATGTTATTTAATAGTTAGCCCATTTAAATATATTTCCAAGCCCAAACATGCACCATATTTATTTTAATTGTTAGCCCAAG
>JAUEKW010195389.1:0-15640 GCA_032274785.1 Ajuga reptans | reverse complement strand
GGCAGTTGATATTTCTTTTAATAAAGCAATTGTATGTAAGGGGCATTTGGATAATGATTTGTATATCTTAAAACCAACTGACAACTTACTGCATCATACAGCTAAATGCATAAAATTGTCTCCTACTAATGAAACTTAATTGTGGCACTTGAGACTTGGTCATATTAATCTTAATAGGATTTAAAGACTGGTAAGGGATGGTCCTTAGAATAACTTGAAGGTGGAATCTCTCCATGTATGTGAATCATGTTTAGAGGGTAAAATTACTAAGAGGTCCTTTAAATTTAAGGGACTTAGGGCCAAAGAAGTTTTAGAATTAGTACATTCTAATGTATGTGGACCAATAAATGTTCTAGCTAGAGGTGGATATAAATATTTCATCACATTCATAGATGATTGTTCAAGATACAGTTATGGTTATCTAATGGTCCATAAATCTAAGGCACTTGAAAAATTCAAGGAATATAGATTAGAAGTGGAAAAACAATTAAGTAAGAACATAAAAACACTTCGATCATATCGAGGTGGAGAGTATCTATCCAATAACTTTAGAACATACTTGAAAGAGAATGGGATTTTATCCCAATAAAGTGCACCAAGGACTCCCAAAATGGTGTCTCGGAAAGGAGAAATAGGACCTTGTTGGACATGGTCAGGTCCTTGCTAAGCTTCTCTACTTTCAAAACTTCTTTTTGGGGGTATGCACTACAAACAACAATATGCTTACTGAATATGGTTCCTTCTAAGTCTGTACCTAAGATGCCCTTGGAATTATGAAATAGGCGTAAGCCTAATCTAAGACATCTTCGGACATAGGGGGTGTCCAGCACATGTACTGAAAAGTAAGATGGAAAAGATGGAATCAAGATCAGAATATTGTATTTTTGTAGGATATCCTAAAGAAACAAGAGGGTACTATTTCTATAGTCCTCAAGATAAGAAAGTATTCGTAAGTACGAATGCAACTTTCTTAGAGGACAAGTATATAGAAGAACGTGAATTCAAGAATAAGGTTCTTTTGGAGGAGATAAAGGATAAAATTCCTGGAAAATATACTCCAAAGATCTGCACTGAGCTTATTTAGAATGAATTTACGTCTCTACCATATGTTGTTGAACCTAGTAGAAGATATATGGTGAAACCACCAAGAATTTCTATTAGAGAATCAACACCTGAAAGGGTGGAAAATCATGCTCCTAATGTTCAATCACCCCTTAGTGATGAGATGGATATTGAGGAACATGAAGAACAAGAATCGTCTTCTATCACAAATGAACCTTTAGCAACTAGATGTGCGAGGAATGTCATTCGACCACCTTCCAGACTTGTTCTATACGGAGAGTCTCTAGAGGCGGTCTCTGTTGAACAAGAGGAAGACCCTGCTTCGTTTAGGGAAGCTATGGAAGATAAAGACGATGATCATTGGAGGAGTGCTATGGATTAAAAAATGAACTCTATCTACACTAACTCTATCTGGGATCTTGTAGACAAGCCTGATGGGATAAAACCCATCGGGTGCAAATAGGTTTACAAGAGAAAGAGAGGAATAGATGGAAAGGTAGAGACCTTTAAGGAAAGATTGGTTGCCAAGGGTTATACAAGAGAAGGAATCGATTACGAAGAAACCTTCTCACCAGTAGCTATGCTTAAGTCTATTCGAATTCTCTTATCCATTGCAGCACATTTCGAGTACGATGTGTGGCAAATGGATGTGAAAACTATTTTCCTCAATGTAAATCTTGATGAGAGCATCTACATGATGCAACTAGATGGTTTTATCCAAAAGGATCAAGAGCATTAAGTATGTAAATTGAAAAGGTCCATTTATGGACTTAAGCAAGCGTCTAGATCTTGGAACATCATATTCGATCAACCCATGAAAGCTTATGGTTTTGATCAGAACCCTAATGAGTCTTGTGTCTGTAAAAAGATAGAAGGCAAAAGCGTAGTTTTTCTCGTGCTGTATGTGGATAACATCCAATTGATTGGAAATCATGAGGGAATGTTAACATCGGCAAAGCACTTGTTGGCACAAAAGTTTGATATGAAGGACTTGGGAGAAGCAAACTATGTTTTGGGAATCCAAATCTTACGAGATAGGAAAAAATAGAAGGATTGCCTTATCCCAAGCTTCGTACATTGACAAGATTTTGGTGAGATTTTCTATGCAAAATTCCAAGAAAGGCCGAACACCTTTCAGACATGGAATCTACTTGTCACGGGAGTAATCACCTAAAACTCCTAATGAAGTGGAGTACATGAAACAAATTTCTTACGATTTGGCAGTAGGAAGTCTCATGTATGCTATGCTGTGTACTCAACCAGATATTTGTTATGTTGTTGGGATAGTTAGTAGATATCAGTCAAACCCAGGACAAGAACACTGGATTGCTGTTAAACATATTCTCAAGTATCTTTGCAGAACTAGAGATTATATGTTGGTTTATTCAGAATCAAATTTAGTGCCAGCGGGATATACTGATTCTGATTTTCAAGTTGATAGAGACTCGCGAAAGTCTACATCAGGGTCCGTATTCACACTTGGTAGTGGTGCCGTTATTTAGAGGAGCATAAAACATTCTTGTATTGCTGATTCCACTATGGAATCTGGGTACGTGGCAGCTTATAATGCGACCAAAGAAGCTGTATGTCTTAAGAATTTTTTGCAGAGTCTAGAGGTGGTTCATTCTACGTCACAAAGTATTTGTTTATTTTGTGACAATAGCGGAGCAATGGCAAATGCGAAAGAGCCTAGAAACCGTCAACGCCGGAAACACATTGAGCGGAAGTATCACCTCATAAGGGATATTATTCAAAGAGCAGATGTGGCGGTGCGCAAGATTGCATCTGTAGAAAATCTTGTTGATCCCTTTACAAAGGGTTTACTGGCGGGTATTTTTAAGGGTCATATTAAGAATATGAGTGTACTAGACATGTCTCATTTACTCTAAGTCGTGGGAGAAAATGTTTGGCAGTATAGGTGCCCTTGTTTGTTTAAACCTAGATTCCCTTGAGTAAACTTCGTTTTGTTATTGACATTTTTGAAATATATTGTTGAGTTGTTCTTTTGATTAATTATATATGAGCTTGCATGTGTCTATGGATGGTAGATATAGTTAAATCAAGTGTTTAAGTAGTTAAGCACATAAAGCTTCGATTTATTATTCGATTCATAAATAAATTAGTCTGTGATCAGTGAATAAATTTTGGGCAATTTATTTTGATAAGATTGTCTTAATTTCATTGAAGTCTATCTTTGACTTGGTAATGTAATTGAGGATACATGTTCCGTGCATTGGACAGGACCACATGAAATTTAAATTATGATTTGACCATGAAATTTAAATTCATTGGTTGACATATGTAATACCTTAATCCTGAGTGAATAGTGTAACTTTATTACCAACTGAACATTCTTTGAGACGCTAATGAGTGAGGTTACTATATTAATCAATACATCGGTGTTTTGGGAGTTAAAGTGAAGTGATAAAGAACATGTATCTACAATATTGGAATCCTTCACCTATTTAAAAGGTTAGATCATGATCTCACGGGTTCTTCTATGAACAGTAAATCTGAACTCAGTATTCGACATTAGTTGTCGAGTCATATTGAGATTGATAAGTGTTTGAACATAGGCTTATTGGTCATGGTATCCTATTACGAATACTTTAGTTGATCGAGGGGGGTAATATGTTGGATCGATCAATTCGAGCATAATATTTATTGATTAAGTTGCTTCAATAATTCCGATTGAATTAAGAGTGCAATTATATTCTTTTAGTGGAATAGAATATAATTAATAAATTAATATGATAAGTTAAGAGTTGACCGGGTCATAATTAATTTATTGGAGCTTAATCTAATTGGGTCCGATCAGGTCCCTTCGGTGGCTCAACGTGAACTGTAATAAATTATAAGGATTATAGTTTATGACTGCAATTAAATAATAAATTGGATAATGATAATATGGAAAGATGGAGATATCCAGGATCTTCTATATCTATCGGGATATGTTACTTGAAGAGGAAGAATATTGTGATATGATATGTGCGTGTGAGAGTAGGAGAGAAGAATATGTATATGATATATATATATATATATCATATACATATTATTCTCTCCTACTCTCACACGCACATATCATTATTCCAAGGGGTGTCCACACATCGTGTATTGCAGTACAGGTCGTGAGAACACCGGAGAATGCTTGGAGGTTTGGAGCGTAGTAAACACAAAGAGATTTGATAAATCACAATTAAAAGGTATTCCATAAACTCTTCTAGTGTTGATTAATTCATTGTGGAATGTATAATAGTACATCGATCCTACAACGATGTATTCGATCTTCAATATTTGATATTGCAAATCAGTAGAAATCGTGGTTCTAACACATGTAACGCGAATTAAAGTTCCATGCTAAACTTGAACATGTATATTCAATAAATTGAATATAAACTTGAAACTTAAAATATAAGAAATATATCTACACAGTCAATTAAGCACATAATTATAATAAACAGTATATCCCCACCTGAAAATGATATGCGTGTATAATGCCTGCAAAATTTATGCAAAGATCCTCGAACCGTAACCTTAATAATTTGCAACCTACACGCACAAGGCACATGGCTTAATATTTACATGTATTAAAGCTTGATTGTTAAAGTAAGAAATTGAAATTAAAACATAAAATTAAAGAGTTACGCTTGGATTATTAGAGTAACAAAGGTTGTGGCTAATAAGAAAAAGTTCGCTTTTGATTCTGTAGGATAGGGACCGGGTCGATTTTGGACTCATGGTTTTCTTTTGGCCCTGAATTGATCAATTTTGATCTCCATTAGAAACTTAACGGAATCTAAGAATACCCATTACATTTTTAATAATAAATTAATTTATATTTTTTTTTATAATTTTTTGTTTTTGAAAAATCTAAATGTAATTCATAAAACATTTTTAAAAAATTCTTTAATATTTTTATAATTTTAAAGTTTTTACAAAAATATTTTCGTAAAATATTTTTTTTAATAATTTTATAAAAAATATTTTCGAAGAATATATTTTTTGATTTTTTTTAAATTAAAAAAAATTAAAAAAAAAACCTATAATTTTCAAGTATATTTTTTTATTTTTTTTATTTTAAAGTATTTACAGAAATATTTTTGAAAAATATATTTTTTTATATTTTTTTTATTATTTTTTATATTTAATATTTTTTAAAAATCTAAAAATAATTCAAAAAATATTTACAAAAATTCTTTAATTTTTTTTATAACTTTAAAATATTTTTAAGAAATTCATTATAATTTTATATTTCTTCTTATTTTATATTTTCGAAGAATCTAAAAATAATTCATCTAAGTATTTAAAAAAAATCTTTAATAATTCAGAAAACTCTTCCAAGTTTAAAAATTTTGGACCGGGGGGGTGGGGGGGGTGAAGTATTTATATTATTATTTTTCTTTATTTAAATTATTTTTTCTAATTTTAATAAATTATTTTATATCTTTCAAAAAATATTAAATAGAAAAAGAATTGAAAATATAAAAAAAAATAAAAATGAACCTAACAGTTACGTGACCAGCATGTGACTGCTCCATCCAAAAAAGGCCAAAGTGTAGTACTGTGCCAGAACTATATAAAACAAGGCCAAAAATGACCTGGCCCTTTTCCTAAAAGGCCAAAAGTAAATTTTCACCTCGCTAATATGTGATTTCTGAAAAGTGTGTGGTTAGATAGGAATGGCTAAGAGTTGACCTTTGGTAATTTAAATTCCATTTACATTCCTCTGCAGCTAAGAGTCCACTCTCTTCAATGTCTCCTTTTCTTTTACCTGCTCGACACCACACACACCTGCACTATACTTTTATCCTCCGGCTGTGGCGGCAGAAGTTCTAACAGCCAGCTGGTGGAGTTCCTGTGGGAGACGTGTTCTTTTAGGAGAATTTGCAGTTCTTTATAAAGATGACCTTGGGGTGGCTGAAATTTGTCTTTTGGAATGTTCATCAAACTTTATTCACATGTATTTAGTTTCACTTGTTCAGAGATGCCGTAGCTGATATGGAGCTGAAATATGTTTACCATCAAGATGGACATCAATCTATTGAGGTACTTAATGATTAAAAGATTATTGTACTTAGTGCTGGAAGTGCATCGTGATTATTGTAGTTTGTATCTCATTTTAACAGTATCGGCTTGTTTTTAGCCTTGCTTAGGTTTTCTGAATTTTGTTTGCACTTGAAAGGTGTTTGGAAAATTGATTGTTATCTAGCTATATGACAGAGTATGTCTGATTTGGTGTAATAAAGTTGAAAAACTAAAACATTATCTATGTTTTAATTGTTAGTTAATCAGAATCATCATAAAGTCAAATGGAGAGAACCACTTGTAAAAAAAGAAGTGATGAATAGTGATGAATAGGGTATCTCATGATGTAGGTTTCCACCTGTGGTGCAATCTTGTGACTTAGCTAATATTTTTGCTCTTCAAAATGGAACATTTTTGGCTTGGCAAGCAACAATGATTGGTAAGGAAAGGGTGATGAATATGGTGCTTAATTTTCTTTTTAAGTTGTGGAATCTTTATTTCCATGGCTTACTTTATTTTTCATATATTCATTTATATGAGTGCAAACCTTTTTGTTATTGCCATGCACCAACCATTATGTTTCCATCTAAATTTTCTTCCAGCTACTTGCATATTTTGTTGAGCGAATGATATCTGGAGAAACCTTACGAAGAAATAGTGTGATGCAGAAAAGGACTGGGGATCAGGTTCATGATTCATAATTTTTTTATAGAAATGCTGCACAATTATTTTGTCATCATGTGACCATCTAGAAGTGGTATAGGCGTATAGCAGGTGTTTTGCTCGAATAACTCTGATGATGATCTCTGGGCAGGTTGCTATTGCTTTCCCATACCGAAGGAATGTAGAGCTTCTAAGCTGCAAGCATCATGATTTAACGAAAAACTTTTGGAAGGTATGCATTAATGGTTCTTCATTTCTGCTTGAGTTTTAGTTCGTCCTTGTGTCATTTAGGTATCTTCTCGCATATAAATGAAATGTGTTGCCCATTATCACTTGAGTTTTCTATTTCAGTCCTTTCTCTGAATTATATTACTTAATTTTGTTGCACTTCACTTCTGATTATGTTCTACTGGTAATACAGGAAGCCAGTACTGAAAAAATCTTACAATGGAAAAAACTGTGTGAATGTTCCTGATGGTGCCCCTCCAAAAGATAAGCTTGTAATGGAAGAAGCAGGTTTCGAGAACTGTGTGTGTTCCTGATGGTGCCCCTCCAAAAGCTTCTAATAAGGAATTGCCCTCATAAGAAGAGGTATCTGTTTTTCTGAAGTTTGGCCATTTGGTTTTACCTACCTTTTCCTTGTTTTTCTGTCTTTCCAAGATCTGAAGCTTTTGCCTAACTTATGTTTTTGACTTTGTGATTGATGTTACAATCTCCCTGTTAAATGTTCTTATATGAATAAGCCGCAGGAGATATTTCAACTTCCGGAGCTCATGATCCAACTCGTAAACAATTCTGGATTTCTGATTGCCATTTGTACCAGACTGGATTATTGCTTGAAGTTCTTCTTTTCATTTTGGATGCTGTGTTGCCACTTTTGACTGTATCCTAAACTTGTAAACTCAGGTGCTTGTGTACGTTGGCCCTGAGGCACTGAGAGAAGTGATTGATAAAGCTGAGCTATGTCTGATAATAGGGTTGTATAATTTCAAAGATGACAATCATGAGATTAATGGCTACTATCACCTAACACTAGGTTTTGAGCATGGTGTTTCAACTGGATGGAAGGCTCTCAATAGTTTGTACAAAGTAAGTAATGATGTTCTAATGTGTTCAATGTTAATGACGGTTCATATCCTGTATTTACTATCTTGCAGAAGCATATTGTGACTATCATCTATCTATATCAGAACTTCCATGGTTCCTTTTTTTTTCCCGTGTTTGTGTGTAGCCAGGATTTCTTGAAAATGATTGTGTGTACTAGCACAAAGTTGTTGTATCTGTTGATGCATCATTAGTAAAATCATATCTACTCGCACTTTAGCTCCTGCAAGTGGTAATCATGGAAGTTCTGAAAGTGTCCCTGATGCTGCCCCTCCAAAAGTTTCTGATTTTTCATTGGGCGAATTGCCCTCAGAAGAAGAGGTACCTGTCCAGATTTTTCAACTTCCGGAGTTTATGATCCAACTAGTTATGTAAATCCCAAAATGATGTTAGTAATTTTTGTATCTTACAGTTCTTATTTCTCTTGATTTGTATTTTGTGAAGCTAGGACACGAAAAGAGTGACAGTGAAAGTTGCAAACATTCAAATGAGGTCTGGATTTTCTGATGATGCCAGCTCATACAAAGATGCAAACAAGGTTTGATACTCGTGTCTTGCTACTCTATATGCTTATAAATTTGATTTTCCAGATCTTGATATAGTTCTGTTTTTGTAGGATCTGGGTACAGATGCTCTAAGCGGATGCAATCGACGAAGCGAAATCGTATCAGATGCAGAATTTAGAGTGATCTGCTTGGGTTGCTTGTGTGAGGGTAATTCACTACCTGGGCTGTCTAGGGATGGGTGCACAATCACAACATCGATCCACCAGCCTAGTAGTGAAGTTTTTGATCCGTTTGACAGATTGTACTTGCTTTTTGGTGGAAAAACAGTTTCTTTGAAGTCTATAATTGTCTTAGTTTAGGCAATGTATTTTGATGTTGAATTATGTCGAAAGTTTGATTTCAAACTTGTCTTGTTGGATTATAGAGATATTTAGATTCAGATGTGGAATTGTTTATTTTAGATTATATTTTATTATTTGTAATTAGTTTTGTGGAGTATTTTATATATAAAAAATACAGGACACCAATAATAAAAAAGAATTAAAATTGTATATTTACGAGAGACTAGCGACAGAATAAGTTACCGACAGAAAATATGGTCGGCAACTCCCGACAGACTAGCGACAGAATAAGTTACCGACAGAAAATATGGTCGGCAACTCCCGAAAGACTAGCGACAAAATAAGTTACCGACAGAAAATATGGTCGATATTTTTCGACAGATTAACGACAGACTGTAGTCGTAAAATACCGACGAATAGTTGTACCGACTAAACTTCCGTCGGTAGATTGTCGCAATTGTTTAAAAAAAAATTAGGTAATTTTTGTCGGCAATCTGTCACCAGTCCGTCGTAATTTTTACCGACAGACTGTTAGGAATAATCTGTCGGTAATCATAGCGACTAGCCATATTACTACTGATTTTTTTGTCGCTAATTTGTCGGTATCACCTCTTAGCGACATATTAGCGACCGAATTGGTAATCGTTATTTTGTGAATTTCTTGTAGTGTATATAGAATGAATAGATTTATATTTAGTTGAAGCTAATCCCCCTCCCCGATATGTTTCAATATGCCTTCTCAATTAAAATAGAAAGACTTCCGTAGAAAAGTAAAATAAGAAGACATTGAATTAATTTCTATTCTTCTTTAGATTTGATTTAGTTTAGAAAAATGCAAAATCCGGTCACATTTTTTTTTATATAATTCAAAATCTGACCACATTAAATTAATAATTTTGTCTCATATACTTTTAGTTTGCTTTTTAATTTTATTTTAATGTAATAACTTTTTGTCGAAATTTATAATAAGATGATTGTCATTTTGTCACATGCATCTTCTATTATTATATTTGATTTATTTAAGGATTAGCACAAGTTAAAGCCAAAGCTATATTAATTGTAAATCAATATATTTTGTTATATCCCCTCAATCGCTTTATTTTGGAATTAATTATATTTTATGTAGCACATAATTTCCCTAGCTTATGTTATGTTTATTTCCATTTCTATTCCAAATAGCAATTCTTTTCCTTTTTTTTTTTCTCTCCAAATCTATATTTAAAATCTTGCAGATAGTTTTTTATTTATTTATGTTCCTTTCCCTAATCATATAAAAAAAACATTAAAAAGAAGGCAAAAACTTATGTGCACAAGGTGCACAATATGTACCTTTCCGGTCCGGTTAATATGACCGGTTGGACCGGCCAGTTTTAACTCCTGTTTATGTTAGAAAAATTCACCCTTTCTTTCAACTTTTTACTTTCTTCCTCGCGACTGAAACTAGAGCTTTTCACACCCTTCGTCCCCATCTTCTTGTCGCCGCCTCGCTGGTTCTCTCATCGTCTTCTCGTCTCTTTGAAGCCACCGTCCCCATCTTCTCGTTGGTTCTGGACTAAATTGGATTTGAGGTTTAATTCTTGTTATTGGGTTGAATCTGAGACTAGGGTTTTCTTCCTCCCTGATTTCATCGCCGATTTATGCCTCTTCGTTGCCGATTTTCTTCGTTGTTGGTGCTGCTTCTTCCGTCGATTTTTCCCTCTTCGAACAAAATCACTACTTGTTGTTTTCCAATCGCCATCTTCGAACAAATTTTGGCGGTACTTCATCTCCGAGTAAGAACTAGGATTTCATCTCCTTCGCAATTTTCTTTGATTCTTGAGTTTTTTCTATGATGAATTTATTTGAATATTTCCTCTGATATTCTAGAATTTCTTATGAAAGTCTGCTATTCATTTATCTGTTTTTAAGATGAAGCAATTTTTTTATGAGTGGCTGATACAAAGTTCAATTTGCTCTTTCCTTTATTCAATTGACTATGCCTTGTTAAAATTATGTAGTGGCTCCATCTTTGTTCTTCAAATGCTCATATTCTTCACTCTATCCAATAGAAAATTACAGCCCAACAATAACATTATGGATTAGGCATTAAACTTATGTATTCATCCCATAACCTCTTTTTGAAAATTACTTGTTAAAAGGAGTAGGGATAAGGCCGAGATCTATACAGAAAAATATTAATTGTGTGAAATTTATGAAATTATGCTATTTCACCCTATTGAGAAATGGCTTTACTGGACATCGTTATAATTTATTTGAGTTTTCAATAGCATAAAGATGTTCCAAGTTTAACTATGTTTATGTATTTTTATCTTCGTAAGGTATATTGTGATAATTGTTAGGTAAACATTGATGGGAAAATTATCATTTACACATTTTTGCTTGATTGATGAAATCTTTTTCCAGTATATTGAGAATAGCAGATATAAGCTTATAAACTGAATTCATCATGGATTTTCTTTTTCTTTTTTATTGTTATTGTTTCAGAAAAATAAAATAAAATAAATATTATAAATAGGGTTAATTTCATTTTGCAACCTGAACTATGCGGGTTTTTTTTACCCAGATTATCCTTGCCTTGCTTTCCTTTGATTAGTGCAATTTTTTTATTTAAAGGTATGGATCATCCAATTAAATATGTTCCAAAACGATCCGGAAGTTTTGTTAAACAAATGGTGCATAAACCTCATAGGAGGAAGCCGATATTGAGTTAGGAAAAAAATGCAATACCAGAGAATAAGCTTAAGGCATCTTCAGAAGTTGAGCCTGCTATGGAGGAAGCTGATAAATTGAAGGAAGGTGTCACTGGTAAACCTACTCCTGAAAAGCCAGCAAAAGAAAAACAGAAAAGCTCTAAAGAGAAAGGTGAAACAAAAACTGAAAATGCCATGTACAGTATTGTTTCTTACTCTTAACAGTATAATATCATAAAAATATAGTATAATTATACTAACATATTTTTCACTTGTTAAATTTGCAGTGAATTTTTTTATCAATGCAGGCCCAATGGTTTGTATTATGTTATTCAATCTTTGAATGATGTTCAAAAGAAAGCTGCTGAAAGTATAGGAGTTGGTGGGCTGTTGCATTTATCTTTGTCAAGGAACTTAATTTTTGGTCTTTTGGAATGGTTAGTTAGTAGGTTTAATCCAATTAGTCGAATGCTATCTTTGGATTCATTTTGCAGTTTCTCGATAACTACCGATGATATTTGTTATGCGTTAAAGATACCCATGAATAAAGGTTGTGGCGTCTCTAAGTATAATCGTAGTGAACTTGTTGGGAAGTGAGACCAGCCTTGTTGGTTAGGTTTGAGAATGTATACGGGCTTTTGGCTGGTAAGAAGTTGGGTTATTTGAGTAACTTGATGAGAGAGCGCTTGCCTGATGGCGGTGAAGACTTCAAGAGAGACTTTGTTTTGTTTTGTCTTTGCTCGTTTTTTACACCACCCCCAACATTGGCATTACTATTACTATTCTTAGATCTCTTGAAGATGTTAGTATATTAAGGATCTTGATTGGTGTTTGTATGTCTTACAGAGTTTATGTGATTCAGTGCATAGTTTTAAGAGCAACTCTATTAATAAGTATTGTGGTAGTTTCATCTTTCTACTTCAATTTGTCTATTTACATAGAGTGAAGTGGAGATGTATATCTGAGCCATCTACTATTCCTCGTATTCGTCATTGGGACGATAAGAGGATTAGTAATAGATGTCTTCAAGAGTCCAAGTGTCGGGGTTATGGTTACGAAGAATTGGTGTTAAATATTTACCCAATTTCCCGTAATGACAAAGTTTTTAATGGAGACAATGTTGGAGATAATACCATTACTGCTGGATCGCTAATAAAGATCACATTTTATCTTCCTGCATCTGAAATTGATGATAATGAAATTAGAAAGGCTAAGAGAGATGTGGGTATATTTTTACCTTGTCTTATAGTATAGTTTGTGCTTCTTATACTGTTTGGCAATCAACTTATATTGTTATGGAATATGACTTATACTGTTTGAAAAATCAACTTCTATTGTTATGCAATATGACTTATATTGTTTGGGCAATCAACTTATATTTTTATGCAATAAGACATATACTGTTTGAGCAATCAACTTATACTGTTATGAAATATGACTTATACTGTTAGGGTGATCAACTTATATTGTTATGCAATATGACTTATACTGTTTGGGCAATCAACTTATACTGTTATGAAATATGACTTATACTGTTTGGGAAATCAACTTATACTGTTATGTAATATGACTTATACTGTTTGGGCAATCAACTTATAATATTATGCAATATGACTTATACTTTTTGGGCAATCAACTTATACTCTTATGCAATATGACTTATATTGTTTGGGCAATCAACTTATACCGTTATGCAATATGATTTATACTGTTTGGGCAATCAACTTATACTGTTATAATTATTGTATTTTTAAATTTTTGTAGCCTTTTCACCAAGTCCTTCGTTTCTTTAAGAGGGATATTTCAGTAGTTTCCAACCATTACATGTCTAAATTGATGGAAATGAAGAGGTCATCTGGTGATGGTGAAGGGAGTTCAACACCGGAGATGACAGAGTCTCAGAAGTTCTTTTCCGATGAGAATGTTCACAAGATTTTTGATGATCTTGTGAATCAATTTATGAGATTCAAGTTTTGGGATTATGATGGTCCCTCATTCAATATTTTCACCCCTTCTCCGGTGGCTGAAGATGAAGATCCCAATGAAGGTGTCTCGGCTGAAGAATTTACTACTGCTAGTAAGACATTTAGTGTTCGAAGAGAGAATTTAAGATGTGATCTTTCTGAGTCATTGTGGTCGGTCACGAAACCGGTGGGTTATGTTTCTGAATTCATCAACTCCAACAAGTTTTTATTGTCTCACATGGAGTTAACCCATAAGGAAATTCTCGATTACTGCCTCTTCATTGGAGATGAAAAATCTAATACGTAAGTATGGTTTTTTATTGTAGTATTATTGTTATAATACAATAGTATACATTATATACTGAAATAGTGTAACTTTTGTGTTCAGGAAAACTATTTTTTGATGTGGGTCCATTTATATTGTGCCAAGAGAAGATATAATTTCTTCGAATGTTAAGGTGCAGATTTACATATTTTTTGTCAGTGCATGGTGTTTGATGATAAATCGAACTCGTGTTCTGCATACTAGTCGTTATGTTTTCAATGTGGAGCATAGTGTAAGTTAAATTCCTTTAAATTTTAATATGTTTATTTAGTTTTTTTTAATGTCTAGTAGTTTTTGAATTGTTCTTATTTTTTGAATAGGATGCATTGAGAAAATTGTTAAAGGGAAATGCACAAAGAAATTGGGACCCTATTCGAAATTCATGGGACCTTATAGCTCGGTGAAGATACTCAAAAGATGAATATTGCTGACTTGGTTAGTTGTTTGTTATATGTATTTGTGAGTGTTTTTAGTTTGTTTGTATTACCTATGTTCGTTTCTTTAAAAAACTAAAGTTATACTGTTGATATTTTAAATTATACTGATTGGCCAGTCAATTATACTATTATACAATACGACTTATATTGTTTTAATTTGTATTGTATTAATTGTGTTCTTTTTTAAATGTAGATCTTTGTGCCTTGTTATCTTGAATCTCATTATGCTTGCCTTGTGATTAATTGGATCGATAGCAAGTTCCAGTATTTGGATAATCGGAAGTATGTAGGAGAAAGAAATAATTTTTTTAAAGCTGCTGCAGTATTGGTAAAGATTCAGTTTCTGTACTTTTTGTTTATAAAATGATATAGCATAAGTTGTTAGAAATAGTAATTTTTTCCTTTTATCTATTTTTTTATTTTTTATGTACAACAAGAGCTAATGACCGAATTTCTTTACGAAAAGTTTCATCCAAAAGCAAGTTATTTGAGAAGTTTTGATTTTGAAAATGTTGATTTTCAATGGCAAACTGACAAGGCTGATGATGATTGTGAAGTATATTTGATGAATCATTTGACAAATTTTGATGGGGAAGTTTACTCGGCTCCTGATATGCAAAAGGTTTGTTAAGTTTTCTTGTTAGTTTTTTCCATCTTTTTTTTATGTATTTTACATTTTAGTTTCTTATTTTTAGGCTGGAATTCAAATTTTGCTACGAGCTGAAATTTATGTTAGCCTTGTTCTCTCGGATGTTAATGAAGAGAGGGCTGCAATTGTCAAAGCTGTATATGAGTTCTACAAGAACAAGCCTTCCTTGATAAATATTTTTACTGAGAATAAGAGAAAAGCTGATGCAGAAAATTTGAAGTTGCTGAAAAAGTCCGTGGAAAAAAAGAACAAGGGAAGAAAACAAAACATGTTGTTGCTGGTCTGAAGAGAAAAAATAAAGTGTAGTTTAAAAATGAAAAAAGACTGGTATTGGTACATCTATAGGAGGGGAAGTTTCTTGTGTTTCAATCATATTCTAAGTAGATGTATTTGATGACAACGTGCATATCGTAAAATGTGTCACAAAATACATTTGGAAGGAATTGGATTTTGATATTATTAAATATTATACTTTTACTGTTGTACAATACGACTTATACTGTTTGGGCAATCAACTTATACTGTTATACAATACGACTTATATTGTTTGGGCAATCAACTTATACTGCTATAAAATACGACTTATACTGCTTGGGAAATCAACTTATACTGTTAAGCAATACGACTTATACTGTTTGGGCAATCAACTTATACTGCTATAAAATACGACTTATAATGTTGGGGCGGTCAACTTATACTGTTATACAATACGACTTATACTGTTTGGACAATCAACTTATACTGCTATAAAATACGACTTATATTATTATATATGTAATACCCCAAGAATTTTAGCGTATTGTTCTAAAATATTATTATTTTAGTTAAGTCCGAAATCTAATTTATAAATATTTGGGCTTAAAATAGTTATAAT
>JAUEKW010195279.1:0-11381 GCA_032274785.1 Ajuga reptans | reverse complement strand
TTCTTCTTCTTCTTCTTCCGTATGTAGCAGTCTTTCTTAAGATGACCAGGTCTTTTGCATTAAAAAAAACTTGTTTCTTTTTCATCTGATTCTTTCTTCTTGACCATTACTCCATCCTTCTAGGATTGGGCTGGTTTCTTACCCTTTCCACCCTTCCGAAACTTGTGTTTAATGAATAAACCTTCAGCTGTTCATTCTTGTTTCTCCTTATTGATTTTCTGCAACTCCTTGGCCCTCAATGCAGATACTACTTCTTCAAGTGAAATGGATTTCTCTCTTCCAAATATCATTGCATCCTTTAAATGCTCATATGATTTTGGAAGAGCATTCAACAGTATAAAGGATTTATCTTCATCACTTATCTTGACCTCAATACTTTCAAGATCATCTGATGATTTACTAAAATCGTCCAATTAGTCCCCATTGGGTTTATCTTCCATAATTTTATATGCATATTGTCTGTGTTTCATGTATTACCGATTTGCATGTGATTTGGCCATATAAAGATCATCTAATTTCTTCCATACCTCTGATGCAGACTTTTCATGAGCCATTTCCCTTAGCATTTTATCACTGAGGCATAGAACCAACACACTATGGGCTTTTTCCTAGATTTCTTCCTATTTCTTATGTTTGTTGCATCTTTTAGATCTTCTTCTTTCTTGGCTTTTAGGGCTTTAGACAATCCATGTTGGAAAAGCATCGCCTTCATCTTAATCTTCAAGAGGCCAAAGTCGTTCTTACTAGTAAACATTTCTGCATCAAATCTTGTTGATGCCATGATGCAGTTTCTGCCATCTAGATTTGATGTTTTTACTTTCTGTCAATTGATCAAACACAAGGTGTGGCTTCTCGAATTGAGAAAAAACCTTTAACTCCAACAATCCGTTCACTTCCCACAGACGGTGCCAATTGTAAGGTTTACAATCTAGAAGCACACTAAAAATGGATCAAGAACAACAATAAACAGAAGATGATGAATGATGAATTTGTTTGGAGAATGTTGAATGCAAAAATGTATGAAGTGACACAACATTTATGTGGTTCGGTGTTTAATAACCTACGTCCACGGGAGGTAGCTCGTCTCTTCACTAATCAATGTAAATAAGTACAGATTACACTAAGAAAATAGCCCCAAGAAATTATCTACCACAATACACTACCTTCTCCACTATCATGCACTGCACGTTTCTATAGACTATTTTCTATCTCTTGTTATGTGTGTTTTCCCTCTCTATTATATTGCTATATGCAATACATTATGTCTACAGTTGATACACAATGAAAAACATAAAAGAAAGATCTAGAAACAATCAGAAAATCAGCTCCAAACTTGCACTCCAAGTTGATGCCACTTGCAATAGTTTTGACCCCAGAAAACTATTGTGAAAAACCGACGGTTAATTAGTTATATCCGTTGTCCTTGACAGCTTCTTTGCTAGCTTGAAACTTGATTTCTCATGCAACAAGGTTTGATATATTGTGAAGTCAGAATCTCACAGCTCATTTCAAGAAAAAACTCTAAGATTAAGCAATTTCATGATGGGTGACCCCAGGAAAGTTTCTTAGGTGCACATAAGTGAGGATAAATCATGTTGGGAAATAATTACGTTGGTTTGTAGATGCTATTCAATGAACACGATCATATCTATCAGTGCATATCAACTAGATACAAGAAATTGAGTGATACAGTTAGTTGATATAAGCTTTTATGTAGAAATCAAATTAAGTTGGGCGTGGCCTTATCCAAATCCTGGCTTCGATTGGGAGCTCACGGTAAAAATCAGTTGATAATCAACTAAATTAAGAATATATATTTCTAAATTAAAAATTATACCATCTGAATGATATGGAGGGGGTCAATGATGAGAAGGGGGGATGGGTTGAGGGGGCGGTTTAATGGGATTTGAGAGGCAGGTTTAAGAGGTGAGAGTTTTATTTCTCTTCTAAGTTCTAATATATAAGGGTTAATTAATAAAAAAAATTAGATATTTACTTCAATTTTTAATTGCAACACGACTTTTAAAACATAATAATGTATGTCACCAACTATAGATTTTCTTCCAATTACAATATTGACCATCTTTTTTTACATTTGATTGTGTCGCGACCACATCGTTAGTTGTGCCTTTGATAAGACTTTCAATTATTCCCCACCAATTTTACAATCAGTCACTTCCATTGCCTTTAATTGAGAGTGGGATGCGTGACAACCATAGATTCAATCTCCAATTCACTACATTTGTAGCAATGGATGGAAGAATAGGTTTTAGATACTGGACAGTCCATCACGATGCATCTAATGGTAGTGGTGATGATACAATTAGATATAAAAAATATGGCCCATGTTGTACCTGAAAGAAAATCATAATTTGTGACAAATATTGATAAGTTTTAAATGTCATATTGCAGTTGAAAATTTGACCAAAGCTCGTGATTTTTTTAATAATTGACCCAATATAATATATATATATATATATATATATATATATCCAATAAATACAAATATAATATAAATATAATGTAGCATAATGAAAATGTTCTCCTATCCACGGTGGGCACAAGATAATGTGCCCACCACTGATGTGTAAAGGTCTCAACCCCAAATGATAGGTGAGGTAATTGGTTGCATTCTATGAAATCTTGACACATCAGCTAGTGAGCACATTAACTTGTGCCCATCGCGAATAGAAGAGCATGGCTATGTAACGTAGATATAACACGCGTGTGTGTAAATATATAACCCATAACCCATGAAAGGACAGACCACAAAGTCCTTGACCACAAAATAGTAAAACAACATGGTTACCACAACGGGAAAATGAACCGTTATATTTTAGCATAAAAATATGCTCAAAGACGACGATCAAGATTAAAACCTAATTTTTTTAATAGACAACAATTTTTATGTAAGTCGTTATTTTTTTCGTAATGTGGTTGATTATTTTTTTAGTAGTTTCATAAAGAGATAATTGTTCAACACAATAATAGATTTGTTGTTGAAACTTCTTAGTCCATCAGAATTTCCATAGAGCACCAAATCATCAAACTGGAATTTCATTTGCTTATAAAATTTGACGGTCCTTGTAACCATCATGAAAACTTTACAAAATTATCATTAAGCTTCTTGTCAAAAATTGACAGGCCATCATAGCTAGAACCGCCATCACATTAGAAAGCAACTCATATAAGTTGGGGAAAGAAATTATCCATAAAATTATTATTGAGTTCACTCACCTCATTATAAATTGGTGGCTTATCATAACCTACTAAATTTGGAAACAATTACTAAAAAATCGATATGTATTGCATAAGATCATCTTCATGCAACTCCTTGTCAGAAAATGTTGGAAACATTGGATGGTGTACATGAAAATAACTCAATAACGGGACTAGGTAAAGTCGAGGTACAAGTTTGACTCGTTGTCCTTAAGACGATATTGCCCCATATCCAAGTGCTCATGGTCTTCGGCAATCATTCTTAGGATCGCAGCACAACAAAACTAAGATTTTCGACGAACTACTCGATACTCAGGACTTTCTTGAGACTCAAAGATTAAAAGGACTACAAATGTAATGGACAGAAATGCAAATTGCAGAGGAGTTGTCGAGTTTTCGACCTCATCAGAATGTGAAATGAGAATGTCAATTTATAGACTTTTAGGTGTCATTTTGTGAATGGTGCACCTTTTCAACTTGATCAATCATAACCGTTATATCGTATCTCTTGACCAAAGACCACGATCTTATGGTTTGATTTCATCCTTTTTGAACGTTCACGTCCTTTCGTTTGCACCTATTCAACTTGAACAGACACAAAATTCCAGCAATCCCCCACATGAATGGAAGAAACCGTCGACAAGGAATTCAAAGTTAGGATAGCTCAAAGATTGGTCAACACCAACCTTCCAAAGCCAATATCTAACAATCCCCATGTGAATGACAAGTAATGCATGTACTCTAGACTAACGCACAAGAAAGTCCCGATGAACTGCCATTGCATCGAGAGAGGTAGCTTTCGGCTTTGAACCTTCCCTAGTGAGATGCTATTGGATTTACTCGCTGCTTAGTGAATGTGATGTCTTGAAATGGCGGCTTTTTGTGTAAACCAAAACAATAACATTCACATAATGACAATTATGATATCTTTCGATTCTCATGTTGTGTCCGTTTCGGCCATGGACCATATCTTGGATTCATAAGTGTTTCATTTAATGCGGCCTCACTTCTCACTTATATAGGTGACCTCCTATTAGGACCTAATCCTGGAGTAGCCTGAAATACCCCACCGTATATGATATAGGATTCATTAAAAGCATAAACGCTTACCCTCACCACACATCATCAGGATAGCACTTGATTGTATCTATGAATGAGTTCCAAGTTCTAGACTAGACACATTCGAGTTCAAAGTGCACGAATGCACTGTTCATAACTTAGTTGTCTCATTGAACCAAGTTTGTGGGATCTCCACTCATCATGGTTGAGTTACTGCTATGCCCATTCTTTAGTGTGTGGCTTTTGAACTCACTCCCCTAGACCTGCAGCATAGTTAATCTCCCATTAGCAATTTTCATTCACGGAACTGTATTATTCTATTGGAGATCAGCTGCCTTATGACCTTCATTTTAGCTCTAGGTACGTTTTACCTTAACACCCCCCACATTTGAACACTTATGTTGGAAGACCATATCCCCCACATTGAACACTTATATGGAAACTTAATTCCCATATTGGGGTATCTAGACCATATCCTTTGAAAGTAATCAATTCATAGATTGAACTACTTAGATTGTAGTCTAGAAACTACTTAGCTATTTCTTCAGCTATCGACGATTTAGCCCATTGGATTTGTATCCAAATTTTGTTGGGGTCATATTCTTCAACCAATTCAGTTTATGTCCCTACTTTGGCCCAATAGACTTGCATCCATCTAGTTGGGCTTGTGTCTTCTTCAAGGACAATACCTCTTTTGGACTTCTTTAGTGCATGTGGACATCTATTTTATTAATAGCATATTTGCCCTCTTCGGACTTCTCTGAAGCCATGCCATTTAGCGTTTGGGCTTGCCCCAAATGGTCTGTCTCGTAGAGATGGAGATTTCTCCATACTTACAAATCTACGACCATCCCCGATGTCTGACCGATGTGGGACTTTGCTTTTCTATCTCAACACTTTCTTCTAAAATAAAGTTCCACCATATTCACAAATTCTTGGGCCTTCTTAGGACTCTATTTGTGCGAGAAGTCCCACCATCCGATTAAGTCGGGCCTCTGCTGATATTGATTTTGGGCCTTCAAGATTTGATCAAGCCCAATTCTACAATTAGCTTTCTTGATGCCATTCTACTTTGAAGTTCTAAAAACTTATATATGCCCATTGGACATGTCCAACATTTCTTGTCTTTGCTGGCCATTTTTTGTCAAGTCCAAAAACTCAATATTTTGATTAGGTCAAAAATTGCATTTTTTAAATGCAAGACAAGGCTCAATCTAAATTATATTTGGACAATCATTTCACAGGACTGTCCAATCATATTTGGACAATCAGTTCATAGGTTTTTCCGATCAATACTAATCATTATTCAAGACCCAACAAGTAGAGGTGGAAAAATTACCCTTGCCCGATGGGCCGGCCCGCCCCTGTCCGATATTTAGATAGGTTGGGCCATAAAAAATTAGGCCCGAAGTACTTTTGGCCCAGCCGGCCTGAAAAGTAAAAAGCCCGACGGCCCGACGGGTAGCCTAAAAATTCTAGTATAACATAAGGGGATAAGATGGGCTGGGCCAACTAATTTTAGGCCTGAGTTATTTTTTACTCAGCCCGGGCCAGCCTAAAATTTGTCATGGGCCCGACTCGAATTGCCACATCTACCAACAAGGGTCTCCCTTTCGTTCCATGGGTTATCAAATGACTTGTCCATAATTCCATTGGGCCCAACATAATAGTTATTGAAATAACTAATATTATTTTGTCCCATCATTTGCAAATGTGTTGGGCTTTGAAGTTTTCCTTTTCGGCCCAAATAATTTGGACCGGCCTTCAACAGATCCACTAATATAGAGGAAGTCTATTTCTTCTTAAATGCCACCGCTAAGGGATGCGACTCCCCGGCGAACAAAAAAGTCGTTCAATTTTGCCATTTTACTATAAGCCGAATAAGGTGTTCTAGCAACGCATCAAAGTGACGGGTCATTCGCCATTCCAAATCTATGAAACGACGTGTTCTCTTTGTAAACAGTTTCACCACCTTACACTGTTCAAATGGTATAGACCACCATCTGACCACTTTACGACCTTCAGATGTCGCTCTCCACCAACCAAGCATCGCGAGTGACTTCACTCGAGCGAAAATTACATTATCGATTTATCAACCGATTTGCACCAACCATGATTGAACCATTTAGTTCCTGCACCGTCTTGTTTCCAGTTTGTCATCGCCGCTTCGTTCGCAGCTGGATAATATCGCCGCCCTGGACTTGGACGCCGAAACCATAAATTTTGTTGCAATCATCAATTTTATCTTCACTGGAATTGTGATAAACAACACGATACTTCTTACAACACCAGAAACACTTTGCTATCTTGGTTATCCTCAATTTTAGAATCTTTGTGTAGAAACGGTTATTAACCGTTTATTGTTAAGAAGAAAAGCAGTTAGCCTTTTGGCTAATAAATGGTTTTATTGATAGTGAAAAATATGTTTACATATTGTAACAGTGTTTAGTATTTATACTGCTAATGGATGTACAAGGGTGTACCACTTGTACTATATTAGTGACTAATGCCAAGTTGCTTATACCCATACTTCTACATCCCCCCTCAAGCTAAACGATGGGAACCAAGCCCAGCCTGGACAGCAAGACATAAAACTGAGAGACACCAAGTGATTTAGTTAGTAAATCTACAAGCTGCTGTTTGGTAGAGACATGCAAGAGCTTGAGGAAGCCTTCCTTGAATTTGTTCTGGACAATATGACAATCAATGTCAAGATGTTTGGTGCGTTATACCAGATTTTCAGTAATGTGATAAGCTGCTTGGTTGTCACAGTAGAGGGTAATAGGCATAGGAAGAGATAAATGTAAGTCATCACCCACATAGTGAATTCACATAAGCTCACATGTAGTGCTTGCGAGGGAAAAATATTCTGCCTCAGCTGAGCTACGAGAGACAATTGTCTGTTTCTTTGTCTTCCAAGAGATTAAACACTCCCCCTTAAGATATTTGAGAAGATGCATAGCAGCTATCCAGTGATCAGTTCGAGGAGAGCCAACAAACTGACTGAGCTGTTGAACAATATGTGTGATGTCAGGCCTTGTGAGGTTTAAGTAAAGTAACCTAACCATTCTACGATAAGATTCAGGATCTTTTGAATTTTTGGCAATTTCCACACCCAAGAAATAGGTTGCATCTCCCAGATCTTTGATTGTAAACTCATGATGTAGGTAATGTTTCAAGGCAGAGATGAGAGTTGTAGAGTTGCCTATGATCAGAACATCATCAACATATACTGCAATAGCCATGAAACCAGCATCCTGGCCTTTTTGAGCTTTGGTATAACCTGCTGGTGGAAGCATATAAAACTCCTTATCAATATAGCCATGTAGAAACATATTATATATGTCTAGTTGATGTAGAGGCCAATTCTTAGCAGCAACAACATCAATCAACATCCTGACAGTGACCTGTTTAGCCACTGGTGAGAAGTTGTCAAGATAGTCTTCACCAGCAATTTGGGTGTATCCCCTGGCAACAAATCTTGCCTTATATCTTTCCACTGAACTATTAGGATGTATCTTGGTTTTAAACACCCATTTACAGCCAATGACCATTTTGTTTGGTGGAAGAGTGGTTAACTCCCAAGTGTGATTATCCTCCAAAGCTTGTAATTCATCTTGCATAGCTTTAATCCAATGTGGATGTTGCTTAGCTGCTTCATAAGTGTGAGGGTCCTTTACTCCATTATTGTTGACCATAAAAGCAGTAAATCTAGTATCAGGAGTAAAAGAGTATTCTGAAGTAGCTGAAGTAGAAGGAGAAGCAGTAGAAGAATTTATGACAAAAGTCATCAAGGTAGGTAGGTTTATGCATAGATCTAGTACTTCTTCTCAAAGGAGCAAAAAGCTACTTTGCAAGATTAGGTGGAGAGGTGGCAGAATGCTCAGGTGAGGGGGTTGGAGCATCTTGTTGAATTTCAATCTCATAAACTGGTAGTGGGAGAGTTGGCTCAGCAGATGCAGTGGGAAGATCAACATAAGGGAAAATGGTTTCTAGAAAAACTACATCTCTAGAGATCAATATTTTGTGAGATTTCAAATCATATAGTCTGTAGCTTTTCTAGCCAGGAGTGTACCCCATCATAATACACTTATGAGCTCTTTGAGAGAACTTGTGTTTGTCAGGTGAGACATTGGTTGCATAACTGAGACAACCAAAATGTTTGAGAAGCTCATAATCTGGAAGCTTACCAAACATAACCTCATAAGGTGATTTCCAAGATAATGTAGAAGTTGGGAGTCTGTTGATTATATAGGCAACAGTGAGAATATAATAGGGCCAAAGGTAAGTGGGAACTGCTGACTCTGTCATGACTGTCTTGGCTACTTCTGGCAAATATCTATGTTTCCTTTCAACCACATCATTTTGTTGTGGTGTGTATGTGCAGGTTATCCGATGCAGAATTCCCAAGGTAGAGAGAAATTGTTGACAGTCATGACTAAGAAATTCAGAGTCATTATCTGACCTGATCACTTTAACTTGGAGTTTCAGTTGTGTGCTAATCATCCTTAAAAAAGTTCCAAGAGAAGTGGCAGCTTGTTTCTTAGTAGGCAGCAAACAAATCCATGTAGTCCTACTAAAATCATCCACCACTATTAGAAAGTAAAGAGTATTTGTGATGATAGGTTTGGTGTAGGGTCCCTAAATATCAATATGTAGCAGTTCTAGAATTCTGGTAGATTGAATAGAGATGCTTGGAAAATAAAGTCTAGTTTGTTTAGAGTAATGGCAGATATCACAAGCCTTAGTAGCTTCAGTAACAGGAGGAGTACCCATATGTTTGAGAGAGGCTAGATGTTGCAAATTAGAAGGTGCAGCATGATCCAACCTTTTATGCAAAGAATAAAAAACTTCTAGTAGTGAGAAACTGTTAAACCAAAACTGACTATGGTGTTAACAATAGATGCTCTTTCTAAGATGTATAAACTGCCCATCATTTTACCAACAGCCAAGACTGTGCCATCACTAATGGTTAGATGTAAAAGTAGCTCTAGTATTCAAACTCATTGCTAATTGAGAGACTGAAAAAAGATTAAACTTAAAACTGGGCACCAGGAAAACATCAGTAAGAATAAGCCTGTTAGATAGAATCATCTGTTTTTGTGTGCCAACAGGAAGGGTGATGAATGCCAAATGATTGATAGGAAGGACATGTGTCATAAGAGTAGCATCTGTTCAAATGTGTTTACTGCATCATGTATCAATAATCCATGAGCCATCAGCTAAATCTTCAAGTGTAGTGAAAGCAAAATGTGAGTTGGCTAGGGATGTGAAGTCAGCCATGCTTGTGTAGGTTGCACTAGGGTTATCAGCAACACCAGTAGGTAGATATTTGGAAGCCAAAATCCTAGCAACCTCATTTTGAACCAAGCTAGAAATATCAGTTGTGGAAATCTGTTGTTTGGTTTCAGGAGAATCATAAGCATAGGTGGTGTTATTCGGAAATGTAGTATCTACCATATTGGTAGAGCTCATTTGCTCCCTGGACTTGTAATACCAGTCTGGGTACCCCTTAAGCTTGAAGCAATCGATAATCTGATGCCTTGTAACACCACAGTGATCACATATTAATTTAGCCTTTTCTTCTTTAGTTTTCCTGGGAGTATAGGAACCTCCCCTACCTCTGCCTGTGTTAGAACTTCCTCTTCCTGCACTGTGAGAACCTTTGCTTGGAGTAGAACCCCTACCGTTTCCAGCTTTAGTAAATAAGGAAGATGATTCAACAGAGTCTGGATATGTGTTATTGATGTGCCTTTACTTTTCTACTCGGGAAACAAACGAATATGCTTTGTCAACACAAGGAAGTGGATCCATTATCAATATATTGCTTCGAACATCATCATAGGAATCATTTAACCCCATGAGAAATTGAATAAGCTTGCCACTCCTTTAGAATTCTTCCCATTCCTTTGAAGCACCGCAAGTACACATAGGAGTTAGTTTGAGAAGTGTGAACTCATCCCAAAGCTTATTCAAATTATTGAAATATACCACAAGAGGTTGATTTCCTTGAGAAATTGTACTGATTTCACGTTGAATCTGATAAATTTGTGGTCCATTACTTTCTCCAAACTGTATAGTAATGATTTCCCAAAGAGACTGAGCAGTTTTGGCATAGAGAAATGATTCAGAAATATTTTTTGACAACTAGTTGATTAACTAGGATCTAACCATACCGTCTACTCTAGTCCACTGCTCAATCATAATCGGATCAGAAGGAAGCTTAACAGAACAATGGAGAAATCCTAATTTGTTTTTCGCTAACAAAGCGATTTGAACAGATCTTCTCCAAGGCAAGTAATTAGTACTATTCAACGGAGTGGTTACTAGACTCATAACAGGATGATCGGAGCCGTGTAGATTTAACGGATCATTCTCGCATAAAGCCAAAGTCGGAGCAGGAGCAGGAGCTGCAACAGTATTACCTGAGCTAGGATCCTCCTGAGCTGCATCCGGAATAGTTAAATCACCGGCAACAAGCGCTGGCCAAGCTTCATTGTTGGTGTTTATAATCCGATTACGGGGTGGTGCCATAGATCATGAGTCGATTAACACCAGAAAGGAAAAATTGAAATCAAATTTTAAGGAATTAAACCCTAAATCTGATACCATGTAGAAATAGTTATTAACCGTTTATTGTTAAGAAGAAAGTTGTTAGCCTTTTGGCTAATAACTGGTCTTATTGATAATGAAAAATATGTTTACACATTATAACAGTGTTTAGTATTTATACTGCTAATGGATGTACAAGGGTGTGCCACACGTACTATATTAGTGACTAATGCCAAGTTGCTCATACGCATACTTCTACACTTTGCAAAGTTTCATGGTACTAGATGATGACCCGTGCATTGCACGGGCTTTCTGGTTTTCTGAGTGTTTTTATTTTTCTTATGTTGGAATTAATGTGTTGAGAAAGTATTATACATTACACATTTTAGATATGTCTACTAACTTTTTATTTAATAAACATGATTGTAAATTATATAAGTATGTTGTTTGAGTAAAAATTGCATACATCTCATTAATCTATACATGTTGAAGGAAAAACACATTAGTGTGCCTTCATCAAAAGTAACTGATGAGGGGCAATTTAGGTATTT
>JAUEKW010195168.1:0-15645 GCA_032274785.1 Ajuga reptans | reverse complement strand
TTGGATGATTTTATCCAATTTCAACGGCTATCTTCCAAACTGCATGATCTACAGCTTATTTGGCTTGATCCTCCACTTATGATTTTGATGACACACATCTACATTTCACATTCTCCACCTTGACAGAAATAATCATCCAAGGAATACAGATCCTTCACATTAAGATCAATACACACTCCTCAACTAACACAGCCGTGACAAGGCTGCTCCCTTTCAAACATGCTCAACTTGAACCAGCTGCTGACAGTATTGAAACTTGTCAGTAGTTAAGGGCTTTGTTAATATATCAGAAGCATTCTCTTCTGATCTTACCTTTTCCAGCTTTACCATTCCCCTTTATGTGATATCTCTAACAAAATGAAGTCTTACATCTATGTGTTTACTTCTTTCATGAAAGATCTGATGCTTTGCTAAGTGCAAAGCAATTTGAGAATCACACAAAATTTTAACTAATTTCTGCTGAAAACCAAACTCAGTTAAGATTCCCTTAAGCCACATGGCTTCCTTTACAGCTTCAGTTATTGCCAAGTACTCAGCTTCAGTAGTTGATAATGCTACAACATATTGCAACATTGATTTCCAACTCACAGCTGCTCCAAACATGGTGAAGATGTACCCAGACTGAGATTTTCTAGAATCTAAGTTTGCAGCATAATCTGAGTATACATACCCCTGTAATATATCTACTAACAACACTAATAGCATGAGCCAAATCTGGCCTTGTACAAATCATGGTATACACGACTGAACTAACTGCATTTCCATAAAGAATTTTCTCCATTTCAGCAACTTCTGCTTATGTGCTTGGTTTCTGTTGTTCAGAGAGTTTAAACTGTTGTCCCAAAGGAATTGAAACTCTCCTGGATTCATGCATATTGAACTTCCTGAGGACTTTCTTGATATAATCTGTCTGATGAAGAAATAACACGCCAACAGACCTTCTTCTGTCAATATCCATTCCTAAAATTCTCCTAGCATTTTCAAGGATCTTCATATCAAAAACACTCTGTAGTTTACCTTTTAGGTTCTTGATTTCCTCCTTGCTGTTACTAGCAACTAATATGTCATTCACATATAGCAGCAAGAACACCACCACCTGTCTTTCAGAGAATTTTAAGTACACACAACTATCATACTTTGATCTCACATAGCCAATAACTTTCATGTGTGTGTGGAACTTGATATACCACTGTCTTGGACTCTGTTTGAGTCCATACAAGGATTTCTTCAGCAAACAAACTTTCCCTTCATCTTCAAGTAATGTGAATCCCTCAGGCTGCCTCATATAAATTTGTTATTTCAAATCCCCGTGAAGAAATGTTGTTTTCATATCTAACTGTTCTAATTCCATATCAAATTGATTTACAAAAGCAAGAAGTATTCTTATTGAGCTGTGTTTTACTACAGGGGAGAAGATTTCATTATATTATATGCCCTCTCTTTGTGTAAAACCTCTGGCAACCAACCTTGATTTGAACCTTATTGATTCAGTATGAGTGACCTCCACTTTCCTTTTGAAAATCCACTTGCAACTTACTAATTTCTGTTTGAGATATTTTTCAACCAACACCCAAGTGTTGTTCCTCTCCAAAGATTTTATTTCTTCTTTCATTGCAATCAACCACTTGTCTTTATTAGGACTTTGTATTGCTTCCTGAAAATTCGTGGGTTCACAATGTTCAATTTCTTCAGCAGTCACAAGAGCATAAGTAGTGAGATAGTCATCTCTATATTTAGTAGATGGTCTTATAACCCTTCTTTCTCTGTCCCTTACCAACTGGTAATCTTGAAGATCAGTGTCTGACATGTCTTCCTTTTCTGAATCATCAGGACTTTCAGTGTGTATTTCATCAATGTGCTCCACCTTGACTTGGGATTTACTTGATCCTGCTTCTGTCATAACTTTAAGCTCATGTTTCTCATTATATGGCATCATATCTTCAGCAAACACTACATCTCTACTGATGATTACTTTTCCCTTTTCAGATTCTAAACACCACAATCTATAACCTTTAACACCAGTAGGATATCCCAACATGACACACTTTAAAGCTCTTGTTTCCAATTTATCTTGTTTGATGTGAGCATAAGCTCTACACCCAAACACTCTTAAATGAGAAAGGTTTGGCATCTTTCCTGACCAGATTTCTTCTAGAGTAATGCCATCATTTGCTGAAGAAGGGCATTTGTTTATCAAGTAAACAGCTGTAGTGGCTGCTTCTCCCCAGAACTTCTTGTCTAAACCTGAGCTACCCAGCATGCACCTAACCCTCTCCAAAATAGTCCTATTCATCCTTTCTATTACTCCATTTTGTTGGGGATTAGATGGAACTATTATGTGCCTCTTAATTCCCTTATTCTTGCAATAAGTGTTGAATTCTTCTGATAAAAACTCTAAGCTATTATCAGCTCTTAGACATTTGAGTGTTATACCTTTCTCATTCTCCACTTCTTTACACCAATGTTGGAATTTATCAAACACATCAGACTTGGATTTAAGAATATATACCTAGAGTCTTCTAGAAAAATCATCAATGAGACTGAGATAGTACATGCCTCCTCCTAGTGTAGCAACTCTTGAGGGACCCCAAAGATCAGCATGCACATACTCAAGTGGAGTCTTTGAATTATTCTTTCCTGTTGACTTAATAATATAATGAAACCGTCTATAAATAGTCATTTCTATATTTTCCCGCCCAAATACACTTACTTAATCTAGAAATAACAATGTTATGGTAAGATTATACTAATTGCAAATTTTGGCTAATCTGCCGATATCGATATTTGGAATACTAAATCTTCGACTAATTTCTTGATATTTAGAAAATATTCTCCCAATATATATTTATGGTAATATTCTGCTAATCACAAATTTCAACTAATCAGTTGAAGATATAAATATTTGTGCTATATTTAGAATAAAAAAAGTTTATGGTAAGATTCTGCTGACCACAAATTTCGGCAGATTTTCAGCCATTAAAAATGTTTACCTAAATTCTAAAAATATTTTAAAAAATGTTATGCATATAATATTAACCTCCTTTAATTTAGCATTTCACATCATATAATCACCGATTTATCTCCTTTAATTTTGCAGTTTGATAGCATACAATCAAGGATTAATTTCTCATAATTTAGCGGCTTCATAGCACAATAATCGAATCATGTTACCACAAATACTAAAAATACATGTATCTTCACTATATCAATTAAATTATGATGAGATTCCCCACGCCACATAAGCAGTGGGCATTTTAAATTTGTACCCACCGGTGGGCATATGATTAATTTCGTACTATAATATAACTATAAAAATATATTATTTTTATTATATATTCATAATACATTTACAATTCGTGCATCGCACGATGAGAGAGTTATAGTTCTGCGTAATAATGTATTAGCTTTTTCTTATGAATAATATTAATTTAAACATCGGAAAGTATTATATGTTTTAAGAAAAATTATGCTCTTTTTTTTTTTTTGCATTTAAGTTTTTGTTTGAGCAGATTGTTAAAGACCAACAGAAAACATATATAAAAAATCTCTTCCTACAAGATTGGGATGAAATAGGAGTGAGTGAATTATCGTACATAACATTTTCAAATTATAAATTTAGGATACTTTCAAATTGAGATATCTGTTACCAACAATTCATTGCATAACTTACAAATAATTCCACTCACCCCATAGATGTATCTCTACTGACAATAAAATTAAGTTTGTGAAGTTAAATTTAAAAATGATAATAATACTCATCAAAATCTAAAAAGGGGGAAATAATGGAGAGAGGAGGGTGATACATTAATATCTGTAAAAAAAATGTCAGCTAAAATTACAAAGTCTGATGTGTGGTCTGATTTGATTTCTGGTGTTAGTTCTAATGTACTCAAACACTTGCTCGATCTCATGAACCCTATATTTATTATTCCGAATCAGAGTCAGAGAATGGTATTTGTTGTGAATCTCTTGGCTCCAAATCAGTTATGGAAGGTGGAAAGAGCTGGTTCGCGCCAATTCCTCGTCGTTTCCTACGAACTGGTTTATCCTCCTCCTGCACAAAGTTCGAGCAGCATTAGAGAGAGAGAGAAAGGGAGAGAGGGGGGAGGGGTTGCTGTACCTTGGGTTGATTAGATTCATTTTGATTGGTAGGTTGAGTTGATCGATTTTTATTGAGCCAAATATAGCCACAAGACATCAAAGCTAACAAAAGCAACAATGGGCCGATTCTTGGATCGCCATGGTAATCTGATAAACGGGCTACGAAGCCACTGGTCCAATGTCTCATGCTTTGTCCTGACGAAATGAACTTCTTGGAATTCGGTGACCAGCTCCGGTCTGCTTCTTCAGGCACTAGCTCTGGAGCTTTTGTTCTCTGCAGCACAAGGAAATATGCATATTTGAGCACTTATGATGATGATGAGAGCCAGCCAACATGAGAGAGAGAGAGAGCTTACAAATGGAGGGATCTCTCTGGAGTCACCATCTTTAATTATTTGAGAAATCCATCTTGTGATCTGGCCATCAAATACACCAAAACCATAAACACTCACTAATGCATACACTAAAAACCCTAACTACATTTAATTCATATACTAAGGTAATCCAAAATCTAGGACTCACTCAGACTCTAAAACCATAGGTTTTCAAGATTTTTTATTTACTTAATTTTCAGTGAGATACGGAAGATTAAAGAATTTGTAACCTCAGAAATGTCACTGGAGCCATTGTACTTGGCGACGAGAGTGGATACAGGATCAGCTTCAGATGGATACCAAGCATGGAGGATGTTGTTCTTCTGTTTCTCAGTATCCATCTTATTATCGTCAGGATACCTCTCATAACGCACAATGAACAGCCTCGCTACATCTGTCATACCCCTCCTGGGCCCGCATGTCTCGAAGCTATCTTCTGAATGAATGTGGAAAAAACAATACTTCTGCACGAATGGAGAAAATCTTCCTATTCAAAATTACTGCTGATAAAAATATATATAAAGAATTCACAAATTACTCATTCTATTGACAAAAAAATCCTATCACATGGAACAGCAGTGCAAATTAACCCACATCTAAAAACTACATTAAATCAACTGAAAATAGGAGGTAAGCTTACCTGTTGGGCCTCCCCGTCTAGCCAGGCGAATGTCAGACGCTTTTGTTTCAATGCTAGTGCTGCTGGAGCTGACGTAGAGTCTTGATCAACTATGTCTGTCTCCAAATCATTTGAAAGTTTGTCTTGCACTCTGCGCATGGTCTTTAAACATGTGTCATTTACAAGTTGTGAATTACTAAAACAATTAATCACATTGCTTTCTCCATTAGCTCATTTTTCTTTTCTTTTATTTCCCCTTATATAGTTCTGATATTACGCACACTCTAAACGAAAGAATTTTTATATTTTTGGGGATGTGTGGAAGCGGTGGTAAACAGATGCAATTAAAGTTTCTCTTACCTCACGCATTTTATTGAGTTCTTGGCTTGGTCTACCAGCAACAAGGGCACAATACCAAATCTTGGTATCTTTTCCGGCACGTGAATAGCCTTGAACATCACAACCCAACTCCATTGAGGTCAGGTTTCTCAACTGGGGAAGCACTGGAAGCAAATAACACAGGATCAAACAAAATCAACACCAACAAATTACATAATATTAAAAACAAATACACATATATATACATATATATATGTATTTAATATGATTTATACAAAAAACAGCACTGGTAGAATGAGCCTGCTGATTCTCTCATTGACCGGCAAGCAAAAAACAAAGAAGTGCGATCTTAATTGATGCAAATGGGGTTGAGAAAACTACAACTCACATTTGAAGAAGCAATTATGTTTTCTTCCGCTTTCGTTTATTGGACAGCGTACAACTAAAATTACATAAACCGGTTCTTTATGAATAATGCTTGTTATAGACGTATAGAAAGTGTTCTAGTACAAGCCTCAAAACAGTTTCAACAAAACCTTGGATATAAAATCACCTAGAAATGACCTAGACCAAATGATTGGTTTGTAGAATAAGAAAAGGAGAAAATTCATCAAGCACATTTAATTTACAAAATTCACGTCCTAAAGTACATAACTGGATGACTCTAAAAGGCAACGATAAAGCTAGAACTCTTAAATTACTACTAACAAATCAGAATTGAGCATCAAGTTCCACAATATTAAAAATCTGATAGAAGGGAAAATGGTTTCAGTACAATGACAACTGTAGTAATTCTAGCACAAGATAAATTTCAATAACAGTAACTAGAGCAGTAATATGTCTCCTGGTAAGGAAAAATTGTACATATCCCATCAAATGAAAGAGTTTTGGTGTAAGATAGGCAAACTGTACCATGAAGTTTGTTCTTCTCCATAATGTCTAAAAACATTGAACTATTGACATAGCCTGAAACAAGAAGAGATTCATTAGCTTATAATGATAGAACTAAGACTTAATTTATTAAAAATATGACTAGGAAAACGGGTACATGCCTTCATAAACCACAGGTTCAAGTCCTGGATCTCTCATAAATACTATAGCAGGAGCAGACTCCACTCCAAACCTGTTATATGGAAATATATAAGAGGATCACAAATCTCTTTGGAAAGCAAAATAAACTTCATAAACGTTTATCCCATAGTTCTAAGCAGGTCCCAAAACGAGTTAGCCATGACTACCAATTCAGATACGAACTTGAGTACAAAAGGAAGTATGAAAAAGGTACTCCATATAACATGTTGTCTTCACCCTACAATTAATAGCAAAGAAATTCTAAGCATGTTTGACTGCTCTGGATAATTTAAGTGCATGCCTTTCACTCAAATATGTGGGCCGCTCAATTTGAATACTATCATGCATGACCACTTCATCGTATTTAACAAAATATTTATATGCTTCACGTGCTGCAGCAGACATGAAGAAAATGAGAAGAAATAATAAGTAGACAAGCATCGAAGAATTCACACAAAAGGAAAAGGATTTCCCCCGAAACAGAAAAGGACAAAAAGAAAAGAATCGGTAGATCACATACATATTCCACCAAAAAGCAGATTCTTCCTCTCTCCATAGAGCAAAGGCAAATGTGGCATATGATGAATACTTCATAGCAGCCTGACGAATGAAAGGAGTAGCACGCTCTCCCGTTTTTGAGATGAAAATCACTTTAATCTGACAAAGAAAATTGTTGAAAATATTATAACCCCAGCAATCAATGAAGAAAATCTAGCAACAAAGTTCTCAAGTGACCATGTACAAGTCCTAGCCTCCTAGCATATGTTTTTATAAATAAATAAAAAATAAAAAATCAGGCATGCAAACTAAGAAAAAAATCTAAACATAATGAGTACCACCCTTATATCAAAACACTAGAAAGGGGAAACTTATGACCGACCAATTCGACAAAACGCCATATCAAAGCTGAAATATGCAGGTAATATTCATGCAAAGATTTCTTTCAGGGAATAACTTTAGTAGCTAACTAGTTATAATTTTTGCTATTCGTTTCAGTCGTCTCAGAATTTAATTAATCATTTATTTACCTCTTATATGGGATCTTCTGTCCTAATATTCCCCAGAAGCATGAAATATTGAAGTTCTTCATTTAACAGCCTATATTACCTAAGCAACGATAACAACATTATTCTTAGCGAAATCTTCATTTTCAAATGCGACAAGCCTTCTACTTTGTGTTCCCCCATTCTGTCATCTCTTGATATGTTTTAACTCCCATACTAATAAAGTTATGAGAATCTGGCACTTGATTTATCAATTCGGAACCAGTTTCTGCTGATGGCCAACATACTATAAATTGGAATTTTGGAAAGAGCCAATCAATGAATATAAAAAGTCAACTAATCAAGAAATCAGAAACACAAACTACACTCGCATTGCCTGAAATGTAAAGCGATTCTATAATCTGGAAATGACATTTAAGGGATAATCCCATGATTTGAACAGAGCGATTGAGGTATTCAAGAATTCATAACAATGCTCCATAATAAATAAATTGACTTGGTCATAAAAAGTTGGACAAACAGATCATTTTGTGTTATCTAGCAGGTTCTAGGTCAGGGTTAGTTAAATGTCTTAGAGTACTTAATGTTTGAATTAGCCAATAATCAATTGTGAAAAACAGTTAACAAAGTAATGAACAGCACTATTATGATATTGACAAACAACATTATCATGGAAGTACATTATTGCAGGTCGCATAAAATTTCATATTAATACCCCAAAAAGAAATTCTAGTAACAAGTGTCCCAACTTTATAAGTCATCCACATAGATGAGATCTGACCATACCTGATGAGGTTTACTCTTAACCAGAAAATTAGGTACCTGAAAAGAAGAAAAAAATCACATGAGAGTTAACCAATCTGTGCTGTTTGGTTCCATTTCGACCTTATTGAAAGTTAACCAAGAAAACAAATAAATTACAAAGCATGTTAATGACACACCAAATCCAAGCAATAAAATGCAGAAAGAATCAACAATTAGCATAGAGCTAGCAATAACTTAACATAAGAAAACCATAAATAGAAGCTATATTTTGGGAAGCCAAATACAACAGACAGAATAATAACACTGAAGGCACGTGAGAAAACACATACACAGGCCAGAATGAGAAAATTAAAATAAAATTGAAGATTATAAAATTCTGCGAAATAATAGCCTCGAATAATGCTAATTCAACAATTTCATACTAGCCAGGCATGCACCAAATGAAGAGAATCCAATGGGAAGAGAGAGCCAAATCTCATGATATTTCAACTGCGTGCGCTACTAATGCTTGCAGACTAGGGCATTACCACTGACTCCTTAGAGTAATAAAGAATCCTAGGTAAATTTAGGATGCTTGTCGCCAACCAGTCTGTTATTGCATCAACAGAGAGCTCGCCATCATACCTACGGAGAAAAGATCATTAGCGAGAGGGGGGGGGGGGGGAGGGAGTGAAAATTTTATCCCAGTATAAAAACTTATCTGAAGAGGAAAAACACCTGTAAGCACAACTAGAACTTTTACACCCAGGTGGAAAAGCTATAAGTGCTGGAAGTCCTGCAGTATGTCGGGTCCAAGAACAACAATATTAAGGACAGAAAGTAAGCCAATCATAACAATAAGAGGCCTGTTCATAAGACTATATCAACAAAGTGTCTCACATATAATGTGGGTATAGCAAAATATATATAAGCAACAAGAAGTAAAATCTTTCTAGATGACACTTTCCTCATTCAAGTTACAGTGACTTCAAATGTGCATAAAAGTCAATCATTGACCACACCATTTTCTTCATCTTGTAGCATTCACCACAACAGAGTTGATGTGTGGGAATGACAAATGAGACTTGTTTTATGCAAAAGATAATCAGACTAAACACTTAAAACAGATTAATATGTATCAACAAGCAAAAGCCTAAAAAACAAAGAGTAATACTACTGTTCTTGATAATGTTATTGACAAAGAAATAGTCCATGCCTGTCCTCATTTAACCATCCACATCTAACCACCCAATCTGCCCAACAGAATCTTTTCTAACAAGAAGTTGGTGCTTATCAAATTTGTTTTATAGTATGATATAATACATGCATACATAACCCAAACATGCATTTTGCGAGAACCATTCCACTCCTTAGAAGCTTCTTAGGCAGCAACACTGGAACTTACATATATTACTTTCAACTTCCTAATATATTTTGCACGAACCTGATGAATTACCTATTTCTGATGTTTGTCTCAGTCCATCTTAAGTTTGATACAACATATGTTTTTTCATATGCATAGAATAGCAAAAAATGCCATTAAACTGAGAGGAGAAAAGACCCAAAGGAAGAACACAACATACAGTCTAACACAGAAATTACCAGTACAGAGAATTTTGAATAAATTGAAGAGTAGAACCAGTAAATTATCAGCTAATCATTCTTACCGTTTCTAAAGAAAGGCTGTCCACTGGATTTTTTCTCAGCTAGATATCCAGCAAGCTGAACATCACCAAGTTCAACCACCCCACTGTTGGCGACCCCATCCAGCAAATTAACTAAATTAAGAAGAAAGAGAGGGAACATTTTCTAAAAAAAGAAGCAGCAGCATTTCAGCTTAACAGATAAGTAGGGTATACAACAGTTTGCACTTCACTGCAAGCATCTCACCAATTCGATTCCATGAAGAAGAAAATTGCATACTACGTTTGCTTCCAAATGAGATTATCTGTACCAGATCATATAACAAACTATTAGAAAGAATAGCTCACTCACACAAGTGACGAATTATGTTAGCAATATAGAACACATTTAAGCTGGTTTTCTTATTTTAAGTTCTTGGTAACTTTATGCTAGCAACAGATGAAGCAGCTATCTGCAGGGTCAAATGAATTTCTGCTGGTTACATCATTTAATATGCAAAAAATGGTCTGGCCCCACCCCCCATAAAGAGAGAATGGGAGATGCGGGCAATAGGTTTTAAAATAACATTGGCACTAGTTACACTATAACTATGAGGATATGAAATGCATAATGGGAACATAAACAAATATTGGAAGACCTCTAAATTGTTTGAAGGATATGTCAAAGTGTAGTTAGAATACATCAGACTGGAGCAATATCAAGCTTTAAAAGAGAAAAACGTATATGATCAAAGGTAGTGAAATTAGGATTTTGCATTATCATACATTTTGTAATGAACTTTGTAATAACAAGAATGGCAGATTCTCATTATGGTCTAGCAAAAGAAAATTGGGTCAGGATCCCATATGACCTCTAGAATTGGTTAATTTCCTTTAGGGCTTCGCTAAAAAGATTTACTGAATACATTGGCCGTGGATTCACAAATTACTGTAATAGTAAAGTCTGATCAAAGTGAATGACAGGTGCAAGAATTACCGTTATGGGGTTTAAGAGCCATAACTGTGCATCCATAAGCTTAATCAACAACATGATTACATTGATTATTTCTCAATTCATCTGCAAACTAAACCAAGGATTACTTTTTTCTTAATTGTTGTTTCAAGAGAAATTATTGATAATAATAAACTCAAATATAACAGAATTTAACGTCACAAATATTTTATACCTGGGTACATCATGTGATTTATAGTTGTCGATCAAAACCATTTCCTAAACTATTATAAAACTTAATGTATTTGTAACTTGGAAGGCATAAATATCTAGATCAAGTTACTGATAAAATTCTACAACAATCATTATTTGTAATGGCCGAACAGGTGACAACAAAACTACGATTTCTGTTATAGTTTTTCATTTAAAAAATTTAATATATCAAGGAACATCTAATGGATGCTTTCATCTGTAATATGAGCCAAATAAATCTTTGGAAAACCTATTATTCAGACGATTTTCAAAGCTAAAATTTATAGATCTGATGGTGCAAATAGATTAGATTTAAAAGGAAAAAGTTCCTCATAAACAAATATAACGTTGATGTCAAAGTAGGAAGCCAAGTATAGAAAGTTACGAACTTAGAATGTAAAATTTAAATTGATCTACTGCAAGTTAAGCAGTCATACCTGCAGGAGCAATGGCTTGTCATCTTCAAACATGGATAAGAAGTTCTGGGAGTTGATTAACCCGGAATCTTGATCTGAGATTAAAAATATAAAAGATTAAATGAAATGAAAAGCACTTGAAAAGCACTTTTTTTTCTAATGAGGAGATAAAACAAGAGGGCATGTAAGCTAATAAAAAGGGTCTTCACCAACCAAAGGAAATCGCCTCTATCAATGGAAGGTCAATTTCAGAAATATGTTTCCCAGAGTGATTGTCCTTGAATTTTTCAAGCACATGCTACAAAAAAAAAGGTATTAGCCAGAGCAGTTTAACGATATGACAATTTAATAGAGAATGAGATAAAGCAAGAGAAGGTACAGTCTTCCAGAGAAAAATAATGGATACAGCAAACAAGATCCAATAACAGGAGGAGAAAAGAATACCAGATGTTCGTCGATATTAAATATGTCGTAATCTCTCTTCAACAGTTTATTTGTCAGCAGCTCAAAAGCATATTGGACCTGCAAAACAAACCATATTAATTATCTTTAAGCTTTGATATATTTTTTTGATACAACAAGATCTTCCTGAATAGTCGGGCGGGAGCATTACAAACCTTGATAAGATCAACGGTTGGAGGAACTTCAACACTTGAGTTCCTGCAGTAACAAAAGTAAGAACAGATGGTGCTGGATAATGCCCTTTTTTCTGGCTGATTTGGTTAACAACAGATACATGATGACAGTATTAATTTTAACAGAACACTCAATTATCAATTAATCAAAACGTATTGTGTTGCAATACTTTACATCAAAGCAGGGTGCTAGAAATAACCACACATCTAGTTATTCATAAACCCAATACGACATACTAGTGCGATCTTGGGGCTTTAGTTTCAGTAAATTCTGCTAAGAGTTAATACCCCTGTGACAAGAAAAACTTAAGGGACTGAAAGTACAGGACTTTGAGCTGAACTTAATATTCAAATGAGTTATTACATAGTATCTAGATATAGGTCTTCTAGCTACAATTTCAAATTCGGAATGGCATAAAGTACAACTGATCCATACAATCATAGAGCCACGAATTATTATCTGTATTAATATAACTGCTATAGTCAATTTCATGATGGGACTAACTTGTAACCACGAGATAACAGACGCCAACAACATCGCACATAGCACTGACTCGGGGGTGGAAATGGACCTGAATTTCGACCTAGATCCATCTCAGAGTTACCTCATTTCCAGGGGTTGCATAATTAAACGAGCATGGGAGCGGCTACACATTCCTATTTTCTGCAGCCAATTAGGTTCTGAACGGGAGAAAGCGCGGCAAAACCTTCCCCAGCCAATCCATCTTTTGCAAATTCAGCACATATTCAGGAGATTTTAGGGCTTCCAGGAAGGCCCCCAAACCCCCAACATTAAGCCAATCTACCGATATGTTGTTGTTTGGCCTAAGGCCAACACTTCCTCTCCAGTTATAACAGGGCAAGAAAATTCTCTCCTCTAACAAACCACTTCTTTGTGGTCCAGCTGAAGGGGCTTGTTCCTTTTTCTCTTTCTCATGTAACTCGAAGATGGTAACCTTCAACTATGAATTCCAAGAACTACCAAATATGAAATTCATCACTTCTTCATTTAGTTCTTTTTATCCTATTCGCCATTTCCTTTTCGTCTTTCATCTGATTTGTATTCTAAATGTTTAAAAGATATGGCAAATGATGTGAAAATCATCAGTTGGTAAACTCTATCCATTTTTCCAGATGTGTCTGGATTTGCAGCAAGCCAGCCCTTATTTCTGAGAGAAGCAGGGGAAGTTCTTGGTCTTTTGAGGAGCCGATACAAAAAAGGTCGGGGATTTTACAAATTATGTCCCTTTAGTTACTTCATGCACACAAGTAAAGGAAAAAGAACACAAACAAAGCATTTGGCGTCTCCATAAGAACAAATAACCCAATGGAATCGGTGTGCTGCTTGATAAAGGGCCTTTTCCATGCAGCCCAATAACGAAACCTACCTAAAAACATTTATGTTTCACTAAACAATTGACGTACAGAATCATGTCAAACTAATTTTCTCACATTGCCTACAGTGAACAGCTTCAGTACGGAGGTACTGCTATTGATAGCTAAAAGCCATGAAGTTGCATAGGGAGTGATGTGATTTGGCGTAGCAGATCTCAGCCAAGAAAATTAAAAGAAACACAATACATTTAATTGAACTAAGAAACAACTTAGAAACTCCACAGGTGCGAATTAGGATGGGGCAGCTCTAGCTATGAGGTCAAGATAACAGCCTTTTAAGAATTGCATCACTCCAAGATGCAAGAATGACTGCTAAACATACAGCTCGTCATAGGTAGAATGTGTCTCCATGTACATTTACAATCTAAAGCCATACTTTGGATATCCACATTGATCTTTAACAGCACCTATTCCGCTTGATTTTATTTTTTCGTAAAATGTATATCTCTTCAATATTAAGAACACATTAAAATAATTTACTGTAGACAAAAGCAAATTAATATATCTCTTCAAAATTTGAGAATTGTTGTTACCTTATTCGCCATAACGAATAACTAATCTGAAGATCCCCACTATTTTACAAACCTTAGAGCTAGAACTATACTTATAAAACTTCAAATATTGACTAAGCAAACACCTCAACTCAGAAACTTCTTTGGAGACTGCACAATCAAATCAAACCAGTTATCCCTCACATCCCCCAAATACACCGTAACAGAAGTTAACAAGAAGAATTATATTGCAGGAAATTTTGTCAGCTCTTACACACATAATGCATACAAAAAACACAAAAACAAGTGTACTATGCAATTCACTCTCCAACCTAATATAGATTTACAAAGCAGAAACTTAATAAAATGTGCATAGTAGGTAGGGAGGGGTGGAAAGAGTGAAGTTGTGACCAAATTTACCATTTGGCGGTGATCTTCTCGTAGGCCTGCGACACGTCTTCAATGGAACTGTACTTAGGGATCCCCAAAACTGAAAATCAGAAGAAAATTCAGAGAAAGTCAACTAAAATTAATTCAGGAAAGTGAGAAACAAAGAGAAGCAGTGATGTTGAGGGTGTGATGAGTACCATCGTAATGCGACGGAGGGAAATTACGCGGCAAAACGACAAGCTGAAAGAAAAGAGACGCCGCGAGGAGTAGAAGAGGAAGGTAGTAAGCTTTAAGAGTAGATTTAATGGAAGAAATCGAGAGTTGATTGCTCGGAGAATTTTGCCGGCCTGGAGTCGCCATGAATGTGGGTTGATCGAAGATTGGAGCGTTAGATGCAATGGATGAGGAAAGTGTGCTACTTACAACTTATACTGCACAGCAGGATTCCTTGATGGTTTTAGGAGATTCTTTGAGGTGAGGAAATGTTTTGAGTCCAGTTTAATTAAAAGAGTATTGTTTTTTAAATTATTTTTTGTTTTAAAAAGAGAATTTGATTACAAAAATTAATAACTAATTTTATTAAATAAAATAAAAGTTTAATTTCGTAATGATTGGATAAGTTAAATTAACAAATAAGAAAAGTAGTATAAACAATGTTAAATTAAATTACATCAAATCCATAAGTTTATTTTAAAAATTAAAAATAAAGAAATTAAATTACACTAAATTCATAAGTTATTGAATTCTAGGAAGTTATTTAAATAAAACAATTTTAAATTTTTTTCTTAATTTTTCGTATTCATTTTTATTAAATTTGTTACTTTTAGATATTTTTTAAATGTATTTTGTTATTTAATTATTTAGAATATTCTATTTGTCTCAAATTTAAAAGTTGACCCACTTAAAAAGTTCAAGTGCATATTTGGACAAAAGAAAATAGTTAAAGGTCCAATTTAAATTCAGGGTATAAATTAAGGGACAAATTTGTACATTTTCCCAAATATTATTATTCATTCCCTGAGTCCTACGTGTGTTACTTCTCAAAATAGAAAATATATATTATTATTATTATTCAAAATGCACAAATTGAGCGCAGTCATTTTTAATATTTTCATTTTTGTTGTAGGAAAATATTGATAAAAGAGAAGAAGGGAGAAGATGGAAAATAGGCGTGAAAGCGGCATCTTATTATTCCATAGAATGTCCCTTTATATAGATACAATCTAGGGTTTAAGAATAC
>JAUEKW010194840.1:0-15650 GCA_032274785.1 Ajuga reptans | reverse complement strand
CAAATGGGCGGGAAAACCATTTTCTACCAAAATAGAAATGTATCATTTTGTTATTATATATATATAGATAAGATAAGTGTGAATTAATTAAGGTGGTGGACCACTTAAAACTATTACTACGCCCATTCAAAAAAACGCAACGTTTTTAAAATATTAAACGATAGTCGAACGGAAGATTGGAGTCTAATAGCTAATCGGACTTAGATGAAGTTTAATAGGAATTAGGTGGAGAAAAATTGGGAGAAAAACAACCGACTAGAGTCAAACCGCTATTACTTAATAGGCCGCCAGTGACAACTTATTTGTGGAATATTGTTTTTAGAATATTACTTTGACATATTCAAAAGATAATATTTTTTTAAGATAAAAATTGTTTTTAAAACATCACTTATTTATTAGGTTAAATGAAGTATTACCCCCCCCCCCCCCCCATTGAAATCAATCTTCTAAATAAAATATCGAAATTATTAAGTAATATTTTCTTAATTAAAGATTTATATTAAATTTTAAAAGGTGGAAGAATTTTTAAGTACATAGAATGCTAACCAAATAAAAGTGTTATTCTCAACACATCGATAAATTAATGAAGAAAATATCATATTGTGTGCAAGCAGAAAATCCCGATTAAAGTGCTGCAAACCACAACAAAACACTACTCAACAACCCGTGGCATGGTTGCTTGCACAACTACTCAAAAAATGATAATGATTCAAAAAAAAAAAAAAAAAAAAAAACCAAAGAACATACATTGGAACCTTACAAGGAGTGGAAAACGCACATGTAAGAAGGTCACACAAGGCATGGAAGCAACACCAGTAAGATCAGGTAATCATAAAAAAAAAACCTAATAAGAGGAAAAAAAAACAAACAAAATAAATTTGAAGATAATTTAATAAAATTAATAACTAATAATTTATTTTACTACACGTTATTTTTCGTCATGACTCATGATGTCCTTTTCCTACGTGGGCCTCAATTGACAAATCTGTCCCTTTCGAAAAAATAGGAATTAAATAGTACATGTGATGTGGGTGGCACAAACTATTTAAAATTTTGAGTAATGAGAGAACAACAAAAGAGGCGTCTTTGGGGCAATAACTATATTAAATTTCTGACCAAATTCTATATTATAATTCCTCTTTTAACCTTTTCAATTTATGAGTGAGTATTGCGTGTGGCGGTCACACGGTATGACAGCGTGTGACGGAATATATTTTTACAAAATTGATATTTTTACTTAAAACAGTGATACTTTTACCCAAAATAGTGATACTTTAAAATACTGATACTTTTGTAAATAAAGGTGATACTTTCGGTACAAAAAGTGATACTTTTTTTATCAAAAAAAGTGATACTTTGATTTAATAGCAGTGATACTTTTACTACAAAAAGGTGATACTTTTTCTCGTCACATAGGTGATACTTTCGGTACAAAAAGTGATACTTTTTTAGTTCAAAAAAAGTGATATTTTATTTAATAACAGTGATACTTTTACTACAAAAAAGTAATATTTTTTTCCGTCACACCGTGTGACGGTCTCATGCAAGTTTTTGTCTTCAATTTAATATGTGTTCTTGGTGACTAATTTTTAACTATTAATCCTTTCACAACTAATATTCTCTTTTATGTGTATATATCGAGGCGGAGCCAGAACATATGATTAGAGAGTCGACAAATAAAGAATAAACGACCAACACTAATATATACGTGATAATAGATATTAAATATATTAGATTTATTATTTAAATAGAAAATTAATAATATTTATTATTGAATATGTTGAAATGTATATATCCTTAGTTGTCTATATATTAAATTTAGAGTGTTAATTTTCGACTACATATTATGAAAATTATCTAAGGTTGTATTTGTTTATGGCTAGGGTTGCGGATAAATTGTTGGTTGGAGTAAATAAAGTTGAGAAAATGAAATGTCACGTTTCTTGTCAGTGTAGAAAGCAGAGAGAGACGAGCTCATAAGTCTTCTTTCAACCTAAATTGAGAAGGGTTGAGCACAACTCTTCTTAAATAAACACAAAACTTGTTGGGTCAACCATTAACGGGCTGCGCCCAACCTTAAACAATCACACCCTAAATTTGTTCTAGTATTTCATAATTTTAGACGAGTTAAAACACACACATTCTTTAAAATAAATACACAATACGATTATACGAATGGGGTGGAGTGGGACCAAGACTACGAGCTACCCCACCGAAAAGGGTGGTTCCTCCCCTATACACAGTTACACACACATATATATTATATATATATATACATATATACATGATTCTAGATCAATCTTTTGACAACTTTTATTTTTCTTATTTTAAATATTTTATATATGTGGAGGTAGGCGGGTTATTTATTTATTGGATTATTCATAAATCAAAGATAAAGGACAAGAGTGCATGTTCCACAAGTTGCTATATTGACACCTATCTATTAAATATAATAGTCAAGATTTGAACGAGTAAGCAGAGACGGAACCAGGGAGCGGGGGCCTCAAATTTCAAATTTGTATGGAGAGTATACATATATACTGTGTAATAGTTAAAAAAGTTTGGAATTTCGCCCCCCAGAAATTTTAAAATCCCGTCCCCCTCCTCCAAAACAAGCCCAATTTATTTTTTTCGGGGGCGCTGCCCCCGAACCTCCGTCATTGGGCCCCCTAGCCGTAATTCCTACCTCCGTCACTAAATCTCGCCCCCCAAACTATAATTCCTGGTTTCATCCCTGCGAGTAAGCACTTCAATTATTTGCTTTTTGAGTAGTAAATCATAAGTTTGCTGAATAAAGCCATAAACTAATTCACTATTAGAAAATGTTCTAAAAAATGTTAAATGCTAGTCGGGTAGTATGCTGGGGTCTAGTGCCTAATAAAAGCTTAGCAGGTTTGAGCAAGGTCTAGACTCTAGACAGATCAAGCAGGGAAGAGTCGGAGAAAAATACAGACGGTCGAGGATAATATAGCGTATAGGTGGACATAGTCGAAGTTAGATGAAGACTTTTAGAAAGAGGTATTAGATTCTTTATTATTAGATTTTGATGAGAGGTAGAGAGTTGTTAGGTTTTTTTAATTTTTTCTATTTTTAATGTTAGTTAGGTTTTGATGAACTTGACTTGTTCAATTAACTAAAAATTAAACATCAACTAACCGAATAGGATAAGGTTTTTCCTACAAAGCGTTATTTCATTTTCCTAAAGCTGTCTCTCTTCTAATATTTATTATTTGATCACGTTTTTATCCATAAAAGAAAGTCTAACCTTATAACCCTTCACCATGACTTGTTTGGCTAAATATTTTTTAAGTTATAATATTTTATTAGTTGGTTCAAGAGTTTGTAATTGTAATTTTTTAACAACTTATAAGTTCATAAATTGTGTGGATAATGGAGCTTATAAGCTTGTAATTTAATGAAAGGATTTAACTATTGATTTAAGAGACGAATATGAAATATATCATCAAACACACATTTTGATGAGTGTGTGTAGTGTGTGTAGTGTTTTCTGGTGCATGTGAAGGAATTCTGAGTAATATGTGTATTGTGTGTGAAGTGCCTGTAGCATGTACAATTTGAATGTAACATATAACATCTTAAGAAAATTTAACATATAACATCTCAAGAAAATTAGAATGTTGCTCTAGATTACAGCGACCCAACTAAGAATCTAAGATACAATCAATTTTCAATTTGAGTTTACTTCAAAAAAGAAAAAGGAAAAATTACAATTGGAGACCTGTCATTGAAAGCAATGCAGTAAAAGTCACTACACGCTAATAGGGGCTGACTAGGGCCTGACAAGTAGGTGGGTATGAGTAGGACATAGCTGTGGGTAAGCAGAGAAGAAAAAGAAAAAAAATATAAGCAGTTAATAGAAGCCTAACACCTAAACTTAAACTAGTCGGGATTGTTGCAACGGAGATTCGGAAAAGAGAAAAATATTCCAAACTAAATTGAGAACCCGGCCCAATCTAACACAAATTAAGGAAAATTGAGACATTATTTGGAAATATTTGTGTGCTACAAGGAGGGAAAGAAGTGGGCTCTCATACTTACATGGTGTGTCATATAAGTGGTTGACTTATAAATTGGTGTCCCTTGATGTATATCAGTTCACCTGTTACATTATCGTGTTTCATCTTGTATTTCACTATATTTATCAAACGACACATATATTAGATGAAGTCAGTAACTAATATGTATCGTGTGTTAAATTCAATGTAATAGAAGATGAAACATCTAGTGTAGTAGAGAATCCAAACGCCTTGCAGATCAGCTCACCTGTTACATTATCGTGTTTCATCTTATATTTTACTATATTTATCAAACGACACATATATTAGATGAAGTCACTAACTAATATGTATCATGTGTTAAATTCAATATAATAGAAGATGACACATCTAGTGTAGCAGAGAATCCAAACGCCTTGCAGATCAGCTCGCATGTTACATTATCGTGTTTCACCTTATATTTCACTATATTTATCAAACGACACATATATTAGATGAAGTCACTAACTAATATGTATCGTGTGCTAAATTCATTGGATTACTCATATATCAAAGCTAAAGGACAAGAGTGCATGTTCCACAAGTTGCTATACTGACAGGTATTTTATAAAAAAATAATAGTCAAGATTTGAACGCGTAAACACTTGTATTATTTGGTTTTCTTATTAGTAAATCATAAGTATGTTGTATAATAGTTTGCTTGAAAATGCGAAACCATAAACTAATTAACTAGTATCAGATTATTTGTTATTAAATTTTGATGAGAGGTCGAGAGTTGGAGAGGTTAATTCTACTCTGAATATTACCCGCATTAGTTATACATAATTGGATTAGAATTTAAATACAAAATACAAAATTAATATTATTTTGATTTACTCATACAGGTTATACCTACGGGATAGAGTATAAAAAATCCGAGAGATGTTAGGTTTCCTTGAGGTATTAATTAATTTATTTTTAATGTTAGTTACGTTTTGAACTTGACTTGTTCAATTTACTAAAGTTAAACATCAAGTTACCGATTAGGATAAGGTTTGGCCTACTTTTGATTGATTCTAACGAATTTATAAAGATTTATTTAAAGCAAAATTCTAATTTTTAGTCACAAGACTCACAGCTTCTCCATAAAAGAAAATAAATTTGACTTTTCAGTAAACGAAAGCGTAAATACCTAATAAATTAATGTCAGAAATAATAATTTTTCTGAATTTGTCTTTCTTCCAATATTTATCATTTGATCACATTTTAATCCACAAAATACAGTTTAACGCTCTAACCATTTTCTATTTGACATAACTTGTGTGTTACGGCCACACCACGTCCACGTGGTAGCAAAAGTAACAGTTTTCTAAAATTATTAATACACAAGTATTACTTCTTCCAGCGCAAATATCACTTTTATTTGCGAAATATCACTTTTATTTGCGAAAGTAGCACAAGTATTACTTTTTTTGAAAAAATAGTACTTTTATTTACAAAAATATCACTTTTTCTTGTCAAATGAGCACCGATACAAGACTCACTCTTTTTTCTAGTGCAAACTTTTAATAGAGGAAGGAACGGTAGCAATTAGAGGTGGCAAAATAGGTCCAACCTGCCTGACATTTTAGGGAGGTCGGGTCGTAGAAATCGTAGTCCAAAATGTCGTCGGGGTCTACAAGACCCGACCCAATGAGCCAATAAACCGATAGACTGCGGGCCAGCACGGTAAGTTTAGTATATTTCAGGGGATGATCCGGGCCAAATCCGAAATGATTATCATATACTGTAATTTTGAAGTAAGTCCCTTTTCACAGAGGAACTGAAACATCATCAGCACAGAAAAGCAACTATAAACTTAATACTTCTATCACTATCCAAAAGAAAGTTTTATGTACAATTAAGTAATCTTGATATAATGCTCATATTTCGTGATAAACAGATTTTCCCACCTAAAGTAGTAGATCAATTGAAGAAAATACCTCTAGTGCCATTAAAGCTTGAACTCCATGGTGTCAAGAAGCTACAGTAGGATACATGAGTGTTCACATAAGATCGGACGCTGTTATGTGGGATCGATAGATTCGAATCTGAGGCAAATTAACCATGAGATTGCGAACGAACAATTATATTGGAAAAGTAATGAAGTTTAAAGTATGATTCTTCAATACCTGAGCTAATGCATATATGGCTCTCAAGATCCTGGCATAATCGGTTCCAAGCATTTGAATGACGACGTCTGCCAGAAAGGTACCCCACATCCTGCACAAGATGAGTCCACATTCGTTGAAAAGGTGAAATTCGATATCCTTGAAACATAATAAAACGAAAGGTAAATTACTCAATTTGAAAACCATGAGAAGTGCAATGCTGATTTAGTGCAGTAACAAGGATACATTTGAAAACTTATCCTTGTTAATTACTTGGACCAAAATCACCCCAACCAAACGACGGATATGACACCAAATTTACCCACTTACCCTTAGTGTAGCTACCCTTATGATCTAATCCAACCTATACGTTACCTTTCCATGTAAACGGGGCCTTATATCCATATTAATATCCATGCTCCTGATTTTGGATGTAAAAGCAGGTTAACAGACGATGAATAGTAACCTCTACTTTAAGAAACTACCCAAAAAGGATTCTTCCTATTGTGAAACCAATGAACTTGACATGGATGCGACAAATAGAGTTTAACCAGAATTAAATAGATAGTGTCTAACAGATACAAGAAAGGAAGTCCTTACATTGGCCCAAGTAATTGAGACAAAGTCGTAAGCCCCAGGTACCGAGTGGCAGCAGCTTTAAGACCCTGTCAATTATGTTCGATGAGAAAGAACTTCTGTAACGCATCAAAGCAACTATCTTTTGTGGTGCATGGACCATTTTCTTGATAAACTGAAGTAGTAATAATTTTCTCATGGCCCACTTAGTATTAGTTTATAACAATGATTTGGCAAAAGGCCAGCTGTCATAATAACAAGCATATGCGTCTAGAGATCGAGAGAAGTAATCTCTAAGGTTGCGTTTGGATTGAAGGATAAATATGCAAGCATGTAGCTTAAAGTGGATCTTGAATTCACCCAAATCCCTAAAACATTAGTTCAAAAAGAGGGGCGGACTTCAAATCCATCCTGAAATGCTTTAGAACTAATGCAGTCTTAAGAAAACATATACTCAAACGACTCAGAATGGTTCAGCTTAGAGGTGGCAAAATACGCACGGCTCGGCCCAGCCCGCCCAACATTTCAGGCATGTTCGGGCCATAAGAATCTTAGCCCAAAATATCACCAGGCCCAACAAGCCAATGGCCCAATGAGCCGACCCGACAATCTTAGTGTATTTAAGGAGAATGGTGGGCCGGCCTCACCATTTTTTGGCCCGACAGCATTTCGGTCCAGCCCGGCATATGGCATTGGCCTGACGGCCTGGGCGACCAGAATTGCCATCTCTAGCTCAGCTTCTATTAGAATAGATACAAAAAGCTTCCTCATGGATTGAGGCATCAATCAGCTGAAAGAACACAACACAAGGGTATATTTTAAGCAAACGAAAAACTACACAACATATATCACCTGTCTAGCAGCGAGCAAGGCCGCTCCAGATTCCAGGTTAATAGACGCCAACTGCCCAGCCTGGAAACCCGAATACAAAAATCATTTCAGAAGGCCTAAATCAGGAAAGCTATGTTTAGTTACATTTAGTGTTCTTGCCTCTAAAAATGACAATATAAATACAATCTCACTGAGGACCTTTTTCATTACTTCTTTCTTCAACTGAAATTTAGCAGCTTCCGTAAACATCGTTCCAGATAATCTCCCTCCCACCTACAACTTGGAGAGTGCGTCAGCATTAGAAATGAAAATATGATTGCAGAATAGATCCACGGATGATATCTTACCAATTCCAACAATTTCTCCAATGTAAGCATCCCACCTCCCTTAAGTACAAAGAGCGATTTGTGAGAGCCAAAGAGGAAGGAAATAAGAGAAATTATTTGTTTATCCGGAACTGCAAAACCTTTAATATTAACGACCGCAGCTCTGGTGCTCCAATCCCTAGCGCTGTAAGCTTTTGTACCTTCCACTGGCTGAGTCCTAGCTCTAGGTTATTGGACCCATCAGAATTTTTCGAGCTAACCTTTGAGCTTGAAAACTTTTCCGGTTCTTCACTGGATTAATAGTAACACATAAATAACAAATATAATATATGAATGGAGACATCTCATGTGCTATGCAATTGAGACAGACAGAAGAAAACATACTAACATTTTTTTATGAGGCTTAAATTAACTAAATAAATAGCGAACTGTATAATCTGTGAATGGATAGTATTAGTGTCATGAGTTAATACTTATACAGTTTTATTCGATTTTTATGAACATGAAAACAATGGTCTGGTGGCAACAGTTTTCCAAAGAGAATGGTTCAGGGAAAGGAACCACATGTTGTCCGACCTCTGCAGTGTACACGATCAAATATCACCAACTCTAAAAGTCTTTTCCCTAAGCACATATACATCCATATCTAAAAAAGTAGAAATGTAAAATGCACATTGACTTCAATCTCTCTCTTCCTACCTAGAACTAGAATTGATAGATAGCTGCCACCCGGTTATTCTCTATTTAATAGAAATTAGACTGCAAAATGAAAGCTAGTTTTAAATTTTATATTGAAAGATCAAGATTAGAGTGCCAGGTCAGCTACATGATAATCGAAATTTGTCAAACCTATTCATCTGCAAGTAAACAAAGGTACACACACAGAGAGACACACACATATATGAACATGTGTGTATTATGCACATTCAGAATACCTTTTCCTTGATCTTGATAGCATCTATGGTTACTTTTCGAGTTTGAGTTCAAGGACCGGAGGACACAAAATATGGGACCCAGTGTGGACTAAATCAAGTTGATGAAATTTTGGAACTTTTTTTGTCATCTTACATTATCCTTAGAGAAAACATAAAATCTGAGGGAAAATCTTGCAAGGGAACATCTTTACCTTGAGTACTCTTGCAAGAGATGAAGGAAAATCTCCACTTCTAGCTCTTCAGACGACAACTTGGCTGAACAAGGTACATTTAGTTTTTTCCTTACTTCAAGCAATACCATTCTGTACGATGGTCTCCAACCTCTGGAGTGAAATAAACTCGACATCGTGATTTTACGGTTAAGAGTGATACCACAAAAAAAAGTTCCATGTTCTATTAGAAAGATGATGTAAGCTTTGCCTTCTAGGAAGAAAACAAAAGATAACACACTGTGCCAAAATCATACTTGATAAAATTAAAGGTCATATTGATTGTCACTACCTTTTATTTATAACGAAAATTATTCTTTTGCAGATGAATCTCCAACTCGAAACATCAAGAAGAAAGAGACTTATGCTTGTATCTATACTCGTTCAATGAAAGATGGTGACATTCTTTTTCTCTACCAGAAAATCTTCAAATAATATAATTAGGGAATTAACCAGCCATTCATTTTTTTCCCAGAATAGTCCGTTTCGTTGTCTATAAATGAAATTGACTTAAATCAATTCCTAAATACGAATTATATGTGCAGAAGATAATTAACCAACGACGACAATACTTCATTGATAACATTACTACCTCAAATATACCCATCTCTCTAATCATTGCATATGTAGAGCATGAAATGTAAGCAGCTACACCAAGAGAACACAAAGAATAACCTCAAAGTCGAGCGTGCATCAGCAGCAAGGAACAAGAATCTAGATTCAAGCATCGAAATAAAATCTTCCCTCTCGTCCGGATCTTCTCCAATCATAATCCAATCAACATCAGCCCTTTTTGTAACTGATTTCAACAATGGACTAAAGTAACTGAAACAACAAACATGCAGTGAGGTTACAAATAAGAAAGTCAAAAAGTTTGAAGCTCTCACACTCAATGCCCACATAAAGTTGAAAATTAAACCAAGTTACTCGATGCTCGAGTCGAGATCGTTCACTAAAAGCTCGTTTGGACTATGCTTGATAAAATCTAAAGCTCGACTTGAGCACAAGCTCGATAAGTAAAAAAGTATTAAAACAAGTGTAAAAATGTCAAATGACCCGAGCTAGACTAGTATTCAGCTAGATTAATGCTCGTTCAAGCTCAAACCAATTAATAATGAAACAAGCCCAAACATAATATTAGATGCTCGATACTATTTAAACAAGCTTAACATCAGTACATTCTGGTACTAACTACGGATGAAACTGGGGAAACTAAGGAGCATTCAGAAGTATAATGTACCAAGTTATAAATGTATCACAATCTTTGTTCATCTCTTCTGGAATTATATGAACAGAGTAAAGTACCTTGGGCCAAATAGAATTCTTTCAAGTTCATATAATTCAGAATCGGTAGCAAGTTCGAGCACCGACCGGAGTTCTGGATCATACAATTTGCTTTCGCTGGCCTCTGGACAAGAAATAAAAGAAGCTACTCGTTACTAATAAAAAATAAAGATACCTAATCCTAATTCATGGCGACGCGGGGGGATATAAACCATTGGAGGAACTGTGACACTCACCATCGGAAATTGAAGCAAAAGGAGGCCTTAACACAGCGCTTGAAGCTAGGGCACGATTGGAGTTGCTCCTCCTTGAATTTAACACGAACTGTGAAATTGATGATTCGCAATAGAGATTCGAAGTGGAGGCAAAGATTAAGTGGTGATGGTGGAAGAATTGAATTTGGTGAGGCGGAGTGAGAGAAGAGAGTGGTGGCAGAGTGGCAGTCGGCGACGGTGACATGGGTGGCCGGCGGCAGTAACACCACTCAAACGCAGTCAGTGTATGGCAGTCGGCACTCGGTAGCTTCCTGAAATCTGACAGTTTAAACTTTTTTTTTAGTTATTTTCATACATTATTAATATGAGTTTTTATTACAAAATATAATTATGGCAGATATTTCTTAATAAAACTTTCTTTAAAAATTGATCAAGAATAAATAAGGAATTTCTTTCGGAGAATCTTAACCGCTAATTTTTTTAGATTTTTCTTTTGGGGAATCTCAATCGCAATTTTTAGATTTTTGAAACCGATTAGTTTATTTTGGGAGGATATTTTTTCCTTACACGATTTTCAGTCCTAAATGTCAAAAAAAAAAAAAAAAAATCAAAGAATTTCAGTCCGGACATATGACATTGGTTGTGATATGCTCTCAAATTTTTGACTCGACATAATTTCAGTCCAGCCTGACATATGACATTAACTCGACTAACTCAAGCTGGACCTGGCTGCAGGGACGGATCCACAGTGTGATTATGGAGGGCCTTCCCCCCCTAATTATTTTTTTTTTTAATAGGATATTTATATTTTTTTTAGTACATGTATTTATAAAATGTTGAGTTTTAACCCCCAATCAAGTATTCTTGCTGATAATCTATGTTTGATGTTTCCACTTTCCATGGACTATACCGAGAATCTGGGACTATATTTTTTAATACGTTTTAATTTTCAATATTGAAACTATAGATTCAATTCATAAAATATTAATTTAAATTAACTACTCTGCGATCAGATTAATTGTATTAGACATGCGTGCAAATACATAGTCGCAACGGTTACACAAAAAAATAGTACTAAAATAGGCTAATGAGAACTAATAGACTCAAACTCGAACACACAGAACAAGCCCAAATAACATAATACTGAAATAGGCACATCATGATCAATAGACCCAAACTCGAACTAACACAAAACAAGCCCAATTTTTTTTATTCGGGGACGCTGCCCCCAAACCCCGTCACTGGTCCCCCCAATGTAAAATCCTGGTTCCGTCCCTGCCTGGCTGAATAGCTTGAATTGCTGCCTCTAGCTGTGCTACTATATCTTCCAAACCCCCTTCCTTCACATTGTCAACACACTTGGTAATAGATAGTAACAATCACTGAAACGCCTATAAAAATTTTATATTTTCAACACTTCTACCATACATACATAATACAAAGCATGATAAAACACTAACAAATACACAACGAAAGAATACAAAAGAATAATAAACGTGATGGGAAGGTAATAAATGCAGTAGGCCAACTGCAGAAGAAGATCACAAGCCAGCGGAGACCAGTCCATGCAATGTGACGATACCAATGACGACGTTTTCATCATTAATGACGGGCAAGAACTGCACCGGTGATGGCGGGGCCTCCATCTTCTGCATTGCCTCCACTGCCATTGCGTCTGGACCGATTGTCCTTGGCTTCCTGGGTCACCATATGACAGTTTTTCGTTAGTTTTCTTCACAAGACGCAGACAGTAACAGATGGTATCTTGGTTACATAGAAAAAATAGTTTCAAAACCTATTCTTGAGTAAGCATTCGAACTGTAAGAAGAGAATAGTACAACACCACGTTGTCATGTCAGCATGGTCAAATTCATAACGACGACATGTGATCTAACAAGATATAGAAATCAATGTTGAACGGCACTGAAAGAAATGAAAACCTACACTAATTAATAGCATTACTCCCACTAAAAAGAGAATCCCATTCATCCAACAATCCAACATAATCCATGTAATTGATGTACGAATATAGTCTCAACGCACATAATACAAATTATAACAACACCAATGTAAACTTCTGCCACAAGTAAATTGGGATTCTTACAAGAGCACAAAGAAATAAGGGTAAAAAGAAAAAAAACCCTCCCACTATAGCACATTTGGTGCTATATTGTATCATTTTCTAATGTTTGCAGTTTACCATAGGAAGTTACATGCTATTGCAAAATGTCACCTGGAGTCAGATGGTAAGTTGCAACATGTGTACTTCATATTGTAAACTGCAAACATTAGAAAACGATATAGCAAAGTGTCAAATGTGCTATACTTGGGAGGGGTTTTTGGTTTTACCCGAGAAATAACAGTAGATACCTCTTAGTGATATTGATTATAGGCTGGCCTGATAGGAGTTAGTCATGGAATCACTTAACAGGGACTTTACCCTCATTTAGGAGAAAGTATTTCAGAAGAATATATTCGGACTCTTTGAATTGGAACTGAAGGGCCTCGAGTCATGTAAACTAGAGCAAGAAAAGGAAAAAAGGTTCATTAACGGTGTTTGTGGACTTTGCAAGTGATTATGAGGACAAATTCTTAAGTAAGCAACTCCACTGAATTAAAAGTTGGTAAATCTTCTTTAAATCCACAAAACATACAAGGATTATTTTTTCTAACGCACAATATTTGCTTCTTGCAACTATTAGGAACTGAAAGGATATACCTGTTACACATCTCTCCCACAGTAAGCTTGAAGATCCGCTCACCACTGTTTTTCAATGTGCGACGTAAATCACCATCAGTAAATGTACCTATCAGATGATAATCGTCGTCTATGACGAGAAGGCAACCACAGCCTTTACTGGTAAGCTCCACCAGCTGATCCATGATTAGATCGTGTTCCCTGCACAATGGGAGGTCGTCTTTCTGCTTCATAACATCCTTCACCTAACACCAGAAAAGGATCATTCTAGATGACTCTAACAAAACTAGACCATATACAGTGGAGCAGAAAGGCAAACTGGTTAGAATGCAACTTATCGTAGTTACAGTCCGAACAATTCATTGAATAGCATACTCGCAATTAATCAGAGCATACAAGTCCGACGATCCAACAGTATGTTGGATCTTCTACCCACCAGCCTCTGTTTTAAAAGTTCTCGTCTACCTCCAACTATGCCCTACCTAGGCACTAGACTGTCCTCGCCTACTACGTCGTTTCCCCGACTCCTTCCCGCTTAATCCCTCCTAGACCCGTTTAAGCCCGCCTAAGGCCCAACTAGACGCTAGCCCGAATAGTGCCTAGCATCTTTTAGAAGATTGCCACCAGGTATATGATATATCATAATGCAAAAACAGATCCCACCAACCCTCCTGATATACAACTTATACTATATGGAGCTTTTCTTTTCCTGATATTGATGCTTCTGTAACTGTCTTTTCTACATGATTTCACCACCAATACCAATTATTTCCACACAAAACCTAATAAGATCAAAGTACAGCCACTAAAGCGTAGTGTACAACCTACAATCACACTTCAAGAACTTCATTTCCTTACAAACTTTGTTCTAATTCACAAGATCAAGCTGCAAAAATTACTTCCTGACATTCAACAAATGCCTCAAGGCCCAAAGCCCGGCCCGAAATCCTCACCGACACTGTTCCTTCACCAACATTTCCCTCTAAAACCACATCATAAGCTCGCAAACAAATCATAAACACAAAAAACGAACAACAAACAAGTTACCTTGAAAATTAAACTCTTCCCAATCCTCCCAGCAGGATGGTTGGCCGCATACTCTTCCTTGCTCAAATTCCTCGCCCCCATCAGCGCAATCGCAACCGTATCCCCAAAAACCATCTGGATCGCAGTCGACGTCACCGGAGCCAGATCGAACGGACACAATTCCCTCTCCAGCGGCAAATGCACATTCAGATCACACACACGCATCAACCCATTAGGCTTCACCGACGTCACAGATATCAAATAAACCCCTTTCGCCTTCGCGCAGGGCACAAGCTTCAGCAACTCCTCCGAATTCCCACTCTTACTGAACATAACCAGCAAATCCTTCGACGACAGAATGCCAATGTCCCCGTGAAGCGCATCCACAGGAGATAGAAACGCGGATTTAATTCCGAGGGAGACCAGTGTTTGGGAGATCTTCTGGGCGACGAAGCCCGATTTTCCGACGCCGGAGAAGAAGATTGAGCCCTCGGCATTTAGGAGGGTTTCGGTGAATGTTAGGGTTTGGGAGAGATCGAGATTTTGGAAGAAATGGTTGAGGTAATTCTGCTGGCATTTGAAGAGATTGAGCAAATGCGGTTTGTCCAATTTTGCTTTCGAAAAATTGATTTCTTCTTCATTAGGGTTCGCGAATGGGGGAGAGAGAGACCCCATTTTCGTTTTCTTAGCTCGGATCTGTAGCTTAACTGTGATATTGCAGGCAGAAATGGCGCTGATTGATCTATGGTTGGATAATTAACGCGGGATGCATTTCATTAGTTAGTATATATAGTAAGGGATATGGATCCTCTACATTTCCTTTGGTAAATTTCTTGTGAATTTCGGAGAGAGAAAGGCACATACAATAAAATAATATTTATCTTCTCATGGTTAATATTTTATTTATTTTATCTCATGTGTCTTTCTCTCTCCGAAATTTACAAGAAATTCACCACTAAGAAATGTAGAGGATCCATTTCCATATAGTAAGCTACTCTTTTACTCACTCTTTTCCCGATTCGGATTATGGGTCGGGTTTGTACTCGATTTTAAGTCGATTCGATATATAGGCTGTGTTTGAATGCGGTTGGGGAAGATTGATGTATTGTTGGTCGGGGTAAATAGAGGAGAAACTTGTATTTTTAATTGCAGGTGAGAGGGAAAAGTTAAAAGGTACACAACTGCCAACGTACGACAACCAAATAATGTCTACAACCTTGTTCATATCAAATATCACTAGTTTGCCTCCAACGTCAATCGATTGGAGGCAACACTATCCAAACATAGTCATATATTAAAAGTCGTTTGAAATGTAAATTATTATATTTTAAGGTAACTTACTAATTTCAACTCGGATCGGGTCAATATCGGATTAATTGTATTCGTAGTGGGTAGGCTTCGACTT
>JAUEKW010194732.1:0-15652 GCA_032274785.1 Ajuga reptans | reverse complement strand
ATTGTCTATAGTAACACTTTATCACTATTATGTAATATTTTTTAGGTGTTACAATAGGCTCTTTATGTTGTAGTGTTCCTCGATAATTCGTTAGCCTTGACACTTGAATAAATAACTTAACTTTAAATAGTTTTTTTTTTTAAAAATAAAATAAGCTTTAAATAACCCCTTTATAAAAATTAATTAAAAACGTAAACAGAAAAGTTCCTTTATAAAAATTAATTATAAAGGTAAACATGAAAGTCTGCTACTTTGGTTTTGGGGTGTTATATGTGTACCGTGTCAAAGGCTTATAGTACACTCTATTGAGCATAAGCCAATTCAGTGATAAAGGACATGTTAGAAAATTTATGTTTAGTTTTGATCATGTCAATATCTCACACTTGTAAGTAGGAGCTAGTGCCCCCTGAAACGATGTAATTTATTGTAATAAATAGGGCTAGTTCTGTACTTAGAAAAGTCACAGCTTGACAATACAGAAAATGCTACAACAATAGTCAATAGAGGAGCTAAAACAAGTAGGTTCATACGCTGCAAGAAAGATATAGAAAGATGCTTACGCAAAGCTAGCGTACATCATAATCTGCCAACAACATGATCCCATGCATACAACATAGATCGTACAGCATGCTCAAGCAACAAGCAGTCAGCAGTACATAAATCAAATCTAAGTCAGCGATTTCAAATGTTCAAAATAACCTGTAGACACGAGAAGCAATCTCGTACTAACTATGTATTAAACGTGAAGACACGTATCCTAACAAAAGTAAAAGCATCTGCTGAACTGACAAGCCGCAGTTTGTTCTGATTTAACCTACCAGCTAAAGAGAGATAATGACTCTAAGCTGTACAAAGAGCAATGCCGAACGGGAACATTTCTTTACCTTCAACAAAGAAATTTCCCATAACTATAAATTGAGGAGATTGGATACAAGAGCATACAAGAGCATACGAGAGTATACGACTCACAAGAAGTATACACTGGAAACTGAAGCAAAGTCGCAACATTTAGACCAGCAAAAAGTCTCAACAATCTACAAGCTAGATCCAGGGAAAGCCTCTTAGTCTCAATCATAGTCCATCCTCACTGAAGCAACGCCTATATTCAGATATGTTCTTAAGGTTCAGAGGCAGGTTCAAGTTGAAGATCATTCTATACCTGAATTTTTAAGTGGTATATTGGGGAGTCTTTTTGTAACATCCCAGCCCCGCAAGTAGGTGAAGCGTTGCCACTAAAACATGCTTATATTTTTAAGACAGTTATCAGGGGAAGACCATTTAATAAGAGTAACGCTTTACAAATATAGGAGGAATCATGTAAAGCTCGTGTAACACCCCAGCCCCGCAAGCAGGTGAATGGTTGCCACTAAAATATGCTTCTACTTTTAAAACATTTATCAGCAGAAGATCTTTTAATAAAAATACGAGTTAGAAAATTTTCCAATAACTGATCTATTTTTCACATAAAAAAACTAACTCGTATAAACCCACATCTTTGAGTCAAAATCTCTAATATAATTTATAAAGTCATAAGTAATAGAAACTTCCAATTTAAAATAATTTAAAAGATAAAACACTTATAAGTTTAACTCGATCAATGTAACTAAAAACTTCTACTATGATACTTAACTTCAAATAAATTTACTTTACTGTCTTTACTTCTCATTGGGAACTTGCCCACGCTAGCTAGATCTTGTGCCAATCTGTTGGACCTGAAAATCTACGTTTAAGTATAGCATCATGAGTTATGCGAACCCAGTGGATAACACTTATTTAATATTCTATAAGATTATATACTGACATGCAACACTATAATCAGCCAACCTGCCGGCCAGCCAACTATTGACCCGAAGGTCAGCCTGTATAACAGAATGACACTGAGACCAAGCCGGTGACCCGAAGGTCCTGTGACCCGAAGGTCCTATATAACGGAATGACCTCTTGCATGGTCAAGCTGGGAATACATAATAACATACAAGCAAAAGAATACTAAATAAAAGCTACCAACTTCTGACGTATACTTTCTTTGACTAATGTAGACGTTGAATGACTGAATTGCTTAAAAGAAGCTCCAAAGTTATCCGGTCCAACTCGTACTGCACTCGCCGATTTAAAACTTTTAGTCTTATAACTTCCTTTATATAAATTCTTCTTCTTGTCATAATTTACTATATTTTTCATAGTCCTAGTCATACGTATACCTAGTGATCATATATATTTATATTTACACATCTAGTCATATATATATTGTGCTAGAATAGTAGGAAGTAGCATATTAGACATGTAGAAAATTATAAGGTAATATATGTATAACTTTGCTAACTTATTATAATACTCATAATCGCATCATTACACAAAGTTAGATTCATATAGGGTGAATACATCCTTTAGGAAAATATAAATATCTATAGTTTGGAAAAATAGCATAAAAATTCATATAATTATAATTTATAATCATGAAAACTGACATAACTACACATCTATAATTTATCATATTAAAGCCGCTCGTTGAAAATCAAAGTGTAAGTTTTTATAAAAAATACTCTACTGAAGTTGAAAATTGACTATTTTTAGACCTTAAGACCAGCCCGTCTTGTAAAATTCACTATAAATCATATATTTCATAAATATCTCTCAAACTTTAACTATAAACTCCTATCCCCATATATCTTAACATAGTAAAATAGTTTTCTAAGACTCAAAATGAATGAATTTATAGAAAATAATTTTTAGGACTAAAATTGTTGGACTTTTAGACCTAAAACTAGCTTATTTTTTAAATTTCATTAAAAATCATAAATTTGAAAAAATATCCTCAATTTTTAAGCATAGACTCCTAAAATCATATATTTTTACATAATATAACAGTTTTATAAAATATAAAGTAAATTGTTTTATATAAGTTTCCAAAGTCGCATGTAGAACATGAATTTCGACAACGACTAGTATAGTCTAGTAAAGTTCACACAATTTGATAATATAATATTTACTTATATAACACTTATAACCATATAAAACTCATACATAATCAATATTAAAAATATATAAAATTATAAAACACAGTTAACAAACATGCGTATACCGATTTTGTATCGGTTAGCAAAATCAGTAAATTGACGATCAATCATACAAGACCCCTAATTCATGGACACTATCAGCAAGCAATATTGATGATAAACCTAAATTAAAAGGGAATCACCATTAATCAGTCAAAAGTACAATAAATTAAGCCCTAAACATGTATATAATCTACTAGTTAAGAATTACACAATTTTACCTTATTTCTCCTTCAAATCTAAAACATACAAAAGTAATTAGAGCTTGTTCTTTCTTCTCCTTAAGATCTTATGATGATCTTCTCTTGCTAAACTCCTTGATACTTCAATGAAATAATATGACTTGTGTGTGTGCGCATATGGCTGTTCGGACGTAAACGTTAGGAAAGTGAAACTAGATCTTAACTTTAATTATTTTCTTCCCTCACGTAAGACTATTGTGGAAGTGGTCTTGTTATACCTTTTTGGATGCATGTGAGTGTGACGTGGACGAGTGGGAGGAGAATTGGGTTACCTTATGTGGCATTAGTTGTAGGTATAAGAGTGTCCTTGTATTTATATTAGTAATTAGTAATATTATTTAAGGGGTGAGTATCAATTCTAACTCTAGTTCAATGGATCATGGTTAATGCCAAAACACTCCATTATGATCAGTGACGGACCTAGGAATTACGGTCAGGAGGACCCAATTACGGTCAGGGGGGCCCAATTACAGGGGCCCCATTAAAAAAATTTGGGCTTGTTTTGTGTTAGTTCGAGTTTGAGTCTATTGATCCTGATGGACCTATTTCAGTACTATGTTATTTGGGCTTATTCCTAATGTAATTCCTATATATCATAATGATTAAAAATACATCCACTGGTTACTATTAAATAATTATTCAAGTTAACAAATACAATTATTTATTTTATTTAATTAATTTATATTAAAATTGATCGAAATACACCTATATATAGTAGCAATTTTCACGGGACCAGGGGGGCCAATGCCCCCCTTGGCCCCAACATAGGTCCGTCTCTGATTGTGATTATTAGAGCCGTTTTTGTGGCCGAACATAAATATTTAGGTATCAAACATATGAAAATGTCTTATGTGCACAAGGTGCTTTTAAATATATTGTCTTAGGTATATTTGATTTCATGATTAGGTAAAAATGGATAATAGATTTATAATATTATTATTTGCTTTTAAGAAATAAATAAATAATATATGTAATATTATTTAACAGTATATGTTTACTGTCAAACAGTATAACTCTGTTATTTAACAGTATAAATTTAGTGCTTAAATAATATAATATAAATCATTTCAAAATCCAGGTAATTAAGAATGTGTTCAACAAAATATCAGAATTTTATCATTACTTATTCACAAAAAATCAACAATTCGATAGAACACCAGAATTATTCATTGTATACACCAAAATAAATTAGACTATTTCCTTTTCTTAACAACAACTTGTTCAACTTATACTACTAAAATAGGGGACAATCACAAATTTTGAAGAAATCCTAAAATTTCACACACAAAACACACACATACACACACAATTACACACGCAAAACAGAAATTAGAAACATATATTGTTTCTAATTCGTTATAGTATAAGTTTATTGTCCAAACAATATAATATATTTTTATCTAATTTATAAAAAAATTACAATATTGTTATTCATTTTTAAGAAACAAGCAAGCAATATAAGTCGTATTGTGTAACAATATAAGTAGTATTGTCAAACAGTAAAAACCTACTGCCTAAACATTATAATATATATGATCTAAAATTTCAGATAATTTTCACCAAAAAACTATCATTTAACGTGTTCAACAAAAATACCAAAATTGTATCATTAGCCCATTCACAAAAAATTATCAATGTGTTCAACATTTAATTTATAATATTGTTATTGTTTTTTATGAAATAGGCAAACTATATAAGTCATATTGTGCAAGAGTATAAGTTGTATTGTCTAACAATATAAGTCTACTTCCCAAACAATATAATATATAGGATCTAAAATTAACAATGTGTTCGACGTTCAATTTATAATATTTTATTCATTTTTAAGAAGCAGACAATCAGTATAAGTCGTATTGTGTAACAGTATAAGAATTGTGTAACAGTATAAGATATATTGTAAAACAGTATAAGTCTACTGCCCAAACAATATAATATATATATGATCTAAAATTAACAATGTGTTCGACGTTCAATTTATAATATTTTATTCATTTTTAAGAAGTAGGCAATCAGTATAAGTTGTATTGTGTAACAGTATAAGAATTGTGTAACAGTATAAGACATATTGTAAAATAATATAAGTCTACTGTCCAAACAGTATAAGTCATATTGTTTAACAGTATAAGTGTACTTTCCAAACAATATAATATATATGATAAAAAATTTTAAATAAATTTCATAAAAAAACTAACATTTAACAACGTGTTCAACAAAAATACCAAAATCGTATCATTAGCTATTCAAAAAAAAATAATAATGTGTTCGATATTCAATTTATAATATTATTATTATTTTTTAAGAAACAAGCAAACAATATAAGTCGCGTTGTGTAGAGTATAAGTCGTATTGATTAACAGTATATGTTCACTGCCCAAACAGTATAATATATATCATTTAAAATTTCAGATCGATTTCACAAAATATTAACAACTAACAATGTATTAACAAGACACCAAAAATGTATCATTATATATTCACAAAAAAGTAACAATGTGTTCAACAAAATAACATAAGTGTTCCTTGAATAAATCAAAATAAACTAGACTACTTCTTTTTCTGAACATCAACACGGGAATATTTTTTCTTCTTCTTATGTTCCTTTTGTTGAACGAGTATTCATGTTTGGTGCTATTCTTTCCTCATCCTTCTACTCCATATCCATTTATTCAAAATCTTTAAATAAAAAAACAAAAAAATTAATTTATAGAAAAAGTCCCAATACAACAACACAACTTGCTACAATAAATAAATATGACAATGCTAAGCATCAAATAAGCAACTCTCGTAACTAAATTATTTGGACTAATTTTCCCTCTCGTTTAGGGTTTTTCGCCTCCCGCAGCTTGGAGATCCGCCCACCCTTTTGTGCTTCGTTGGATCGAAGGATCCGATCACCGTTCATCTTGCAGACCTCCCGCGATGACTATCTCATCATCACATACGAAATCTCCACGCAGGTTTTATCAATCTGACTCCATAGGATTTTAGGTCTTATGCTTTCCTCGCATGAATCGTTATATATATGTTGATCGCCTCCGCCTCCCTTGATCCCCTTTGACCCCCTTCTAGTTTCTCGCATGATCTGTACCGGTGACACGGATCACCGAAACGGATGTTGGGCTAATACTACTTGTGTTTTTTTGGTTTCATATGTTTTTCTAGTCCTCTAGGGTTTGTCTGCTCGCCTTCCTTCATTTGTTTCCCTCTGGTTTACGTTTGTGTTTGTGTTTTATCTATGATATCTCGTCTTTCTTTATTTTCTCTGGCCTGCATTCGTGCTTATGTTCTCTGTGCTAGTTACTTCGTTCATCTGTTTTCTCTGGTTTACGTCTGTGCTTGTGTTTTATCTGTTCTTGGCTGTAGTCCTTTATTTTCTCTGGTTTACCTTTGTGCTCATAATCTGCTGCCTGTGGGTGCCTTTGTTAGTCTGCTCGCTTTCGTGTTTTTTTTACGTATCGTTTTAGAGTATTTTTCTTTGTGCGTTATTCCTGTGTGGTCTTGTTTCTTTTCTCCTACCTCGCTCTGTGTCGCTGCTGGTTTTCTGTGTTTTTACCACAGGTATAGCACCTATGGCTCTTCCATCAGGCTCTCCACCACACTCTCTTTCGCATATGACTGAACCAGATGAGGATCCTATTCAAATATTGGACGCTGCTATCTCAAATGCCCATGGCTCAACCCTATACGTCATGGCCTCTGTGTGGACCGAAAAACCATTTAATGCATTTGGCTTTCTTGAAGCAATGAGGAACGCTTGGTCACCGAGATTTGGAATGACATCAAAATCGATCAAGCCAAACCTATTTGCCTTTCAATTCACAGAGAAGATCGACATGGATAAAGTGTTTCAGCTCGCACCATGGACGTTCAAAAATGACCTCGTGGTGATCAAGGAACTGGGATTTATGGATCAACCGTCCGCCATTACCTTCACAGAAGTGGCTATTTGGCTCCGCCTTTATGATGTCCCTTTTGCCCTTCGCACTGAGGGACATATCAGACAAATTACACAAAGAGCTGGTTCTTTCATTGAGGTAGACAACAACTCCCTTGCGGGTGTCAGCCGTAGTATCCGGGTAAAACTAATGGTACAACTGCTCCAACCGATAAAAAAAGGAGTCCGCATCCAACCGACACCTAACAGCACCAACTGGATTCCGTTCAAATACGAGAAGATCCCATCTTTCTGCTTTATATGCGGCCTTTTGGGCCATATGAAGCGGCAGTGCAGTTTTGTGGATCAACATCTTGACGTTCTCTCGATCCCCCATAACGAGCTACAATATGGCAAATGGATTAAAGCGTCTCCAGCGAAATAGGTTCAGATTACGACCAACAGCTATGCTAAGACAAATAACATGAATTCAAGCCGGCGGAACCTATTTGGGTTGAGTTCGAACACAGATTACTCGACTCAGTCCCCCATGGAAGGGACCAGCGGGACATTACCTCGGGACATACTTGGATCACTAACTGAAAGCCTCTGCAAAGTCAAAGTTTCTACAGACCACTGTCCGATCCCGGTCACTACTACCTTCCTCTCACCTGAATCGACGCCGATTATAATAGACACCCAAGCCCAAACCGCCTTGAACCCAACTGCCACACATACACAACAGGTAAAAACCATCCCTGCCCCCATCAACAACACATCCACACCACCCAATGGTACCCTCTTACAAACCCCACCACCTACTATTACTACGGTGCAAACTCCTGCCGACACCCTCCCGGCAGGTACAAACCCACCACCTACTACTACTCTTGTCACAAACCCAGCACCTAATGCCCGGCAGTCCCATAACAGAGCTCAACCAGAGATACCCAACATCTTCACAACTATCACCCAATAGTTATCCTCAAAGAAATGTGTAAAACAAACTCAAAACCCACCCATCCACCTCCCACGCAAGCCATAACTCTCCTTGAACCCAAGACAGAACCAGTTAGCCCCACCTCTACCAAACCATTTCGGAGAAAACCAAATATCAAAAAATGAATCACTGATCACCAACGTCTGGTACCTACTTCGTCGGCTGCAGTGGGCACTAAACGACAGGCCGATGGGGATCAAACTGCAAGAGAAATAAAAAGAGTCAGGAATGTGTTTCCGACAATTACAGATTCAACGGCGGCGGCTGCAAATCAGCCCCGCCGACAGCCATGAGTTGCTTATCGTGGAACTGTCGCGGGCTTGGGAACCGAGCGACAGTTCAGCAGTTGGAAAAGCTCCTACATGAGGAAAATCCTGGGGTAGTTTTTCTCATGGAAACACGATTCACTATACGCCAGATGACACGTCTTAACAATAATCACCTTCACTACAATGGTTGTTTCCCGATTGATTATGAGGGCGACGGCCACTCCCGTCGCGGGGGCCTTTGTTTACTTTGGCAAGCTCCATTCACAATTAATATTTTTTCTTTCTCTATTCATCATATTTCTGCTAATGTTCTTTTTAAAGGTACTCCAAGCCAATGGCACTTAACAGGTTTCTACGGCTGGTTTGAGCAGCATCTTCAACACAACTCTTGGAACCTCCTTCGGCGATTCGCCCTGCCCCCGAACACACCTTGGCTTACTTTTGGTGATTTCAATGAGATTCTCTGGTCAAATGAGAAGAAGGGGGCAACTGGCGAGCAATCTCGCTTATGCAAAATTTCTGTACGGCCTTACAGGACACAAACCTTGATGACCTGGGTTACTATGGCTACCCGTTTACCTGGTCGAATAAACGCAAAGACAATTTTAATGTTCAATGTCGCCTGGACAGATTTGTGGCTAATATAGAGTGGAAAGCTTTATTTTCTTTTTTCAGGAATCGCCACTTACCCCGCCGAAGAGCAGACCATACCCCAATTTTACTGAATTGTCATGCCGTTCGCCGAGCCTCCACGATTAAAAAGCCGCGGTCCAAATTGTTCAGATTTGAGCATGCGTGGCTATCGCACTCTCAGTGTAAATATGTTGTCCATGATGGCTGGTCGCGCAACAACGGCAGCTGGATAACGAAAATTAACTCTGTCACTAATGATCTTAAAATATGGGAAACTAATGTTTTTGGAAATGTGCGCAGGACTCTTGCTCGGCTTCGTAACAATCTGGATACACTACAAGCACTCCCGCAGACACATGCCAATGTTGAGGAAATAAAAAAGATTAAAAGTGACATCGAGGATTTGGAAACAAGGGAGGAGCTGATTTGGGGTCAGCGCTCCCGTGCTCTGTGGCTGAAATTGGGAGATCGAAACACGCGTTTCTTTCACCAGAAGGCCTCCAATCGGTGCAAATGTAACACATTTCTCTGAATAAAAGATCCGGTAGGTTTATGGATGGAAGACGACGAACAGATTGCAGAAATAATGAAAAATTTCTTCGTGGACTTATCTCGATCCGAGGGTACGTCTGATTCGGCTCTTGTTCTCCAAGCTGTTGAGCCCAAGGTCACATCTGGTATGAATCACATGCTAACGCGACCATACACTGCGGATGAGATCCACCGAGCAATCAAGCAAATGCATCCAATTAAGACCCCGGGGCCGGACGGTATGCCTCCTCTATATTTTTAGAAATTTTGGGACGTTATTGGTATGGACACGATTTCGACCTGTCTCTCTATTTTAAATAATGGTGTGGATCCGGGATTTTTAAATTACACTTTTATTATTCTTTTCCCTAAGCTAAAAAGCCCGGAAACCCCAAAAGATTTTAGGCCAATCAGTTTATGCAATGTCATCGTTCGTATTATCATGAAAACAATGACCAATCGGCTTAAATTGATTTTGCCTAAAATTATCTCTCCCACCCAGAGTACTTTTTTGCCTAATTGTTTGATTTCAGATAATGCTTTGGTTGCGTTCGAGCTCTTCCATCACATGCGATCTAAGCGCCGAGGCAAAGAAGGTTTCCTATCCCTTAAGCTCGACACGAGCAAAGCCTATGACCGGGTTAAGTGGTCTTTTCTCCAGGCCATACTGGCAAAGCTTGGCTTTGCTCCATCATGGATAAACCTCGTCATGCACTGCGTCACCTTTGTTTCCTACTCTGTCATGGTGAATGGGAACCCCACCGAACCATTTAGGCCCGAAAGAGGTTTGAGACAGGGCGACCCTCTATCGCCGTATCTATTTTTATGTTGCACAGAAGGTTTCACAGCCTTGATCAAACAGGCCGAAACTCAGAATCGCCTCCAGGGAATTCGGATTGCTCGTAACTCTCCTAGTATTTCTCACCTCTTTTTTGCAGATGACAACATTCTATTTTTCCAGGCAAAACGTGGGGAATGCGATCAGGTCAAAGATATCATTCGGCGCTACCAAAACACCTCTGGCCAAAGGATCAATCTTGAAAACTCTGAAGTCATTGCCAGTGCAAATGTATCTGCCGAAAAGAGAAGTATATTGGCTGATTTGTTGGGGGTTCGTGAAACTATAAAATTCGATAAGTACTTAGGTCTCCCGACAGTCATTGGACGATCAAAACGCCACGTTTTCCAGAATTTGGTCGATCGAGCCCTTAGCCGTATGAAGGACTGGAAAGAAAAACTCCTCACCAAACCGGGCAAGGAAGTTCTAATTAAGACGGTTCTACAGGCAATCCCAATATATGCTATGAGTTGTTTCCTTCTTCCCATCGGGGTCTGCCAGGACATTGAAAAAGCCATTGTACATTTTTATTGGGGGTCATCGAACTTGGAACGCAAGCACCATTGGGTTAGTTGGGCACGGATGGCCCAACCAAAGCGTATCGGTGGACTAGTCTTTCGTGAGATTTACCTCTTTAATTTAGCAATGGTGGCAAAACAGTATTGGCGCATTCTTAATACTCCCAATTCTATTATCTCTCAGATGCTTAAGTCAAAATATTTTCCTAACACTTCTTTGGTTGAAGCACAGGTTTGTCGAAATCCGACCTTCACCTGGCGAAGCATAGTTAAATCTCGCTCCTTGGTCCATTACGGCATGGCATGGAGAGTGGGCGATGGCCACCAAATCAACGCAAAAACGGACAAATAGATTGGTGTTTCTTGTCCGAAACATCCCGCTGGTAACACTGACCTTGTTCCGCACAATACTTATGTCTACTTCTTCCTCCATGCAGGAAATCGGACATGGAATTCTAATCTCGCTGAGGAGTATGTTCGAGGAAGATTATGCAAGCAAGATTTTGTTTACACCGCTTAGCTCGCGGTGGCCAAGTGATAGACTATTTTGGACTTTGACGGATAACGGAAAATTTTCTGTTAAATCGGCATACCACCTGGCGGTTGATCTTTTCTCAGACCTTGGGCATCATTTACCGACATCGAGTACTCCCAACAAAGCCTAGATGACTATTTGGAATTTGCCCATTATCCTAAAAATCCGGCTCTTCATCTGGCGAGTCTACAACAACGCTCTCCCAACATGGGTCAACCTGAAAAGTCATGGAATAATGCCCGATGACCACTGTCTGATTTGCTATGAAGCACCCGAGTCGTCTGAACATATTTTCTTCCAATGCCTGAAATTCATACCAGCCTGGGCATCCTGTCCGATTCGACTGCCCCATGCTCCTTTGTCTACCAAAGCAATTCTTTGGACAATGCTGGATGATCTGCCTGAAGATGGCAAGAAGCTGCTGATGTACTTTTTGTAGAGTATATGGCTCGCAAGAAATGCCGCTATTTTTGAAAATTATTTTGCTCCACCAGCTGCCATTTTCAGCAGGGCAAGAAGACATATGGAGGACTTCAATAATGCAACTACTGATGCAACTTCCGAGCAATATCCACAATGTGTTCCCGCTGCTCACCATTCTGTGAGTGGCCCTGGTGCCTTCAACGATCAGACTGCCTAGCCCCCAGCCTCGCTGCGTTGGAAGCCCCCACCTCCACCAAAATACAAGGTCAATTTTGACGCTGCTACCTTCTCGGACTCCACCGTAGGGATGGGCTTCATTATCAGAGACTCGAGAGGGGACGTAATTCTGGCAGGATCACAACGTATCAAGGTTGACGATAATGTTATTCTCTTTGAAGCCATTACTCTTCGCTTCGCGCTGATTATAGCCCTCGAAGCCGGGATTCATAACTTGATTGCGGAAGGTGACAACAAGACCCTCATGCACACCCTCTCCACTTCGAGAGAACGATCTGATTACTGTGGTATCATTGTGGATGATATTCTCTCTTTGTCCTCTGAGGTGTCCTGTGACTCTTAATTTTGTGCCGCGTGTTACCAATTTGGTGGCCCACACTCTTGCTCATTTAAAATTTGCTCTGAATGAGCCTCGTATTTGGGTAGAAGATGTCCCACCAAACATTTGTGAACTTGTTCTTTACGACTTGGGGCGTTTGCCCGACTAAGATTTTATATAGTTGGTTTCTTTCTCAAAAAACAAAAATAATAAGCAACTCTCAAAATCTCACTCACAAGTGTAACATGCATATGACAAGTTAACTAAAAATGTTGAAAAGAGAAACCACTAATCAAATTCATATAAGAACATCAAAACTTAAAAACAAGAATGAAGATTCAACACTACAACCTCCCTGACGTATATACAGAATGAATGAACTCCAACGCTATACATATTAGAAATGATGGTGAAATTATAAAAGTTATTGAATGGAGGGGAAACATAATAAAATTTTAACAAATTTTGCACCAGAAAGGCATAGCTACAATGGAGCCAGTAATGGAAATTATAAAAGTTATTTAATGTTTGACTATATAATCATCTCCACCGCCGCCAATGGTTCTTCCGCCCCACATATTTCTAATATAAATCTCAATGTTCGATTATACAATCAGATAGTTGCCTCTTCGCTTTGGCAGGCTCCGATTCCAATAGAAATAAGGAAATATATTTTCAATTGAAGAAATAAGTTGTAAATACTGCCAAATAAAGCTACTAGAAACAAGTAAAATAGTTAAGAAAACTAAGATTTAGAGGGAGCAAAACATAATACACACAATCCAATGTCACTCATCTGCCGTCGTCCTTCAGCTACTACTGGGCTTTCAGAACGGCCTTCTAGGTAATAACAATGCCGGAAATTTCAAGGGTCGTGGGACAAGGGCGGCGATTGCATCCGGATGATGCTGTTTTAGGAGGAATGAGACTGCTTTGTAGTTTGGAGAAGAAAAGTTGTATTCTCTCCTCTTCTCAGAATGAGAAAACCCTGCGCGTGGTCAGTCAAAAGACTGAAATAAGGTAAAAAGTTAAAAAGGAAATAATAAAAGCATTAGGGTTAGATTTTGGTCGGTTGAACTGGACTAAAAAATCGGACCGGACAGGTGCATGTTGTGCACCCTGTGCACATAAGTTTTTGCCCAAATATATTAGCCACTATATTTTGAATATTATAATATTAGTTAATAAGCATGTACATATATTGTGTGAATATGATGAGACCTTAATTAGGTGATTTATGTGTCTAGATATTTGCCATTAACTTTTATTGATAGAATACTAATTACAATAAAACTTAGAGCAATGGTTTTGGAAATATTTTGATAATATTATATGTAAACAAAAATTGACGTAAACTTGTAGAAATAATACACATAAATTGTATAAAAATTATATTTGAAATTTCTGAGCGTAAATTCTATGTGTATACGAAATGAGATTAAAATACCTTTTAATATCTCTTATCTTTGTACTTTTCTTTCTTATATCGGACAAGTGATACGAGTGAGCTCGGTCCCCTTGATAGCTGCTCCTGTAAAATTAAGTAAAAATATTTTTTCTCTGGAAAGCTCGTTAGCCTCAACATTTGAATAAATATTTTGACTATAAAGATTTTCTTTTCAAATAAACCTTAAATAACTCTTTATAGAAAATTAAATAAAAATACAAATAGAAAAATCTGCTACTTTTAGTTTTGGGGTGTTACACTTTTGTTGAATCACGGGTTCAAACTAGACTAATTAAGTCCTGTGTGGGCTTGTACACCTAGAGGTGTAGCCTTCGAGGATAGATGAAAATTGATGTAGGTACCGAGTTGAGACTCGAGTATCGTGTACTAGAGTTGTACTGTGTGAGAAATTTAGTGAATTTTTTCACTGTGTGATGGAAGAGTGGACGTAGAAGGATTACCCCCACCTTCGAACCACTATAAATTTCCATGTCATTACTTTCTTATTTTTCACTTAATTTATTGTTGTTGTAGCTGTTATAAGCTGTTTTAAAAACTGCTTAAACTACAATCGTATTAACAGTTTTATCTACTATCATACAAAGTGTTTTGAAAACCTACTACTACTATTATTCCGCTGCACGTAAAACCCCTAAGGTATTTCCTCGTTGTAAGCTAGAAACTATTCGTTGTAAGCTCTGATGTAAGAACTAGTTTCTTACAAGCAGACAATAAAACTACTTGCCTACTGTTTTAAAGACATAAATCCGATAAAGTTAGAGGTTTATTCACCTCCCCCTCTGAACAACTACCACTTGGAACCAACATGACATTTTGTAGAATTTAATCAGGGCAAGTGCATAAATAGAGATGACAAGAAAAACTAGATCAAGCTCACATGAACTATAAACGGAAATATCTATCTAGCTGACTGAGAGTCTACTAGAGGGCAGCTCATATATATATATATATAAAGAGAAGTCAGCCTAAAAATAGTAACAATAATTTTTTCACCTAACCCATCTTGCCAAAATAGGAAATACTATTTTTAGTTTCAATTAATATTAGTCAAGAAAATAAAGAATCAAATCTAAAAGTCAAACAAATATTACGAAACTTAGCAAAACGTCTTCCCACAATTAATAGAATCCCTATTTCTCTATATTTATTTGACTAGATTAGTGGTAACTCAAAACAATGATCAACGAAGTTTTAATAGTAGGCTTATTGTAATTCATAAGTTGCCTCATATCTTTCTACAATGCTTAATTTTATGATAAACCTATCAACAAACTAAGTTACTATTGGTTTGAATTTTTGCATGAATTTCAGAAACAAAACATATCCTACCAATATTGTCGCTAATTTAATGTAGCAATATTTTTTTAAATTTAAAGCTGCCCTCCAAACTAAGCATATCCTGCAAACTAAGTTTACATGTTCAAAACCTAATATTTTATTTCCAAAGAGAAGACTATAGAGACTACCAATCTTTGCTTTTGTTAAAATTCTAAGACTCTACCTAAAAAATTAAAATATGTTCTAAAAAATATTACTTGATTCTTCGGATAACCTGACCCAATAAATTTAATTAATTTATTTTTTAAATTAACTTACACGAAAACATTTATATATATATATATATATATATATATTGGTACACGTGTTCGTGCATGCACTTTAGGACGCTTTAAGTGTCGATTTAGATATGTTTACATGCATAAATCCGT
>JAUEKW010194731.1:0-24699 GCA_032274785.1 Ajuga reptans | reverse complement strand
ACCATTAATCTCTCATTTATTTTACTTTATCAGAAAAGTTCTGAAAAGACACCCCCCATCCCTTCACATTATCGTCCACCCCCCTCATTCATTTTAGATTTTAATTTCTCTCTCTTCTCCATCTTCTCTCTCTTCTCCATCTTCTCACAGACTCCCCCATTACTCACCTTCCCCTCAAATCGAACACTGGTCATGGGGAAATCTACCGCGATACACACCCCGTAATCTTCTGCTCGTCTTCCTGGTAATAAGAAGCTCCAACTCGCCTATGGAAGCTTCCCTGTTGAGGCTGTTTTTAGGGCGGTTCAGGTTCAACACCCCCCTCCATTTTCACATGCAATTTATGTCCCTACCTACCATAAATTTATGGTGAAGGCGATTGTATATCGAAGCCCTAATGTATCTGGTTTTGATTTGTCGTATTCGGAAAAAAATTGTACCCTGCAGTTGCTTTTAAGTTATTTGTTGCTGCTCTGTAAAGTTGGGGTAGTTTGTTGACTAGGATTTGCTGTTTCGATTTCAATTTTTGTCTGTTTTATTTGTTGTTAGATCTGTGCTTTAAATTTGTGTCTGTTGGCTTGTGATAGTTATAGGTGTAGTACTGTGTTTATCTATAAAATAGGGTTGGGGCAGTGAAAGCACATCACAAACCCTATTCACAAACAACCCACCCCCTTATAATCTTCGTTTATTGAAGAGGTTTAGCGACACCCCCTTACACAACTTCACTAGTCACTTACGTGTGCTCGTGTATACTTTATTGGGTGATTTTGTCAATCATAAAAAGAATTGATTCCATGATGCCGCTGCCTATGAGCCTATCTGCTGTAGCCCACACATATATTTATACATATATAGCTGTAGCCTATAGATGCGGCTATAAAAAGAATTAAGATTACTTCGGCTATATGTATACATATATCACTCTTGTTCTTTACTTATTATAATCACATGTTTAGGGGTGGGCTCGGGTCGGGTTTGTCGGGTTGGGTATCCGATACATCGGGTACCCGATAAAAATACCCGATTTTCCACCCGAACATGCGGGTACCCGCCCCCGCGGGTACCCGACCCGACGGGTTGGGTCGGGTTTTTTCAAAATTAATTTTTTCAGTTTTAAATTTCTTTTCACTTCTTTAAAATTGTTGAAATATCGGTAAAATAATGGTTGATTTTAACAAAATAGGGTACCCGATCAAAAACCGACCGACCCGACCAAAATCCGACCCTACTAAAACCCGGCCCGACCAAAACCCGAAACCCGATAGGTAAGAAATACCCGACCCGATCGGGTAAAACCCGTGCGGGTCGGGTCGGGTACCCGAACCCGCGGCTAAAAAACCCACCCCTACATGTTTATATGTTTGATGATGAGTAAATTAATTAACTTATTCATAATTTAGGGTAAAATCTACACAATTTTATTGCGGTGATTGGGATTTTCCCCATCTTCCTCTGTCATTTAGTGCTGGCTGTTCCAGCTAATTAATGAAATATCTTTCGCTTCAAAAAATAAAATTATGGATAAAATCTTTACACTATGTATGTATACTTTTAATTTTTAAGGGAGAATTACTATAAATAGCAGTTATAATTCCATTTGTTCTTCTAGCCAACTCTAGATGGGTATTTTTCTTGTGTAGTGTTTATTATCTCCATTTTTTTTTGTGACACTTTTCGAGCATATTACTTTTGTATCTTGATCTATATGAGTCTAATGTAATTTGTAATAGTGAAAATTATAGATTACCATCCAACTTTACATGTTTTTGCAGTTTGCAATATAAACTCTTTTTTTTTTTGTTGCAATTTACCATCTGAACTTGTGATTTTGTTGCAAATCACCATTAGAGAGAAATTTCAGCCGTCAATAGTTGGACAATTAACGGTTGAGATTTGTTCGAGATGATAATTTGTAACAAAAAAAGTTTATACAGCAAACTGTAAAAACACGCAAACTTAGGATGGTTATTTGTAATTTTCCCATGTGAAATAGACCAAATCTTTTACTGTAAATTCCGTATAAGTTATCAATTTTGTACATAGTGTTGATTGTGCCAGCTCAAGTAAACATTCAGTCCAGTTGCCCGTATGTGCATCGCCACGACCTCAATAAATAGTGGCAGACAACCAATAGTGCGCTTGACACATGACATGTATGTGTAATCCATATCACACATGCATGCTCCCACGACCTGAGATGAGACGTCAGTGAGAACAACAATAATTATGCCTTTTGCTGTAAAAATTTCCTATAAATAATCATAAATCAGGACAACTAAGTTACGTGAGTACAAAATAGAGAAAAAAACGACCTCAAGTAGCAACTCGCCTGTTCAACCTATTACATTATAATTAAGAAATTATACATTTCTTTACTTTGTTCTTTATTGTAGTTTGTGTGTTAACTCTATATAACAACCATAATATTTACATACTTCAATTATAAACTAATCAATCCAACGGACGTCTACATAGCGTTTCTCTTAAAACTCATGAAAATCATGCTATATCGATATACGTACAAATATATATTTGGATTGTGAAATGAGTCAAAAGATTATTTGAGAATAATATAGAAAATCTCATATAACCATTGATACTCAATGGCTATGTTTGATTGCGGATGGGGAATGCTGAGGTACTGTTGGTTGGGTAAATAAGTTAGGGTAAATAGAGAGAGAAGAGAGAAACTCGTCTTTTCAATTACAAGAGTGAGAGGAAAGTTAAAAAAACAGGCAACTGTCAACCTACCCCAACTAAATAATGCCCCCAACTTTGCCCATGCCAAACCCCCAACGTCAACCGGCTGGGGCAACCCTAATCAAACATAGCCAATGATTAGTTAGATAGTAAAAAGAAGTTTTGCTTGCTAATACAAGTATGACATTATCAGTATGTGTCTTGATAATACGAGCGCATCATTATTATAATTGCTACATGGTATGTCTCTTTGTATGTGTAATTAATTGTGATAAATTGTATTCTCCCACGAGTTGAAGGAAGCTCACCCCATCCCATTATTGAGCCTTTCAGGTTAGCTTGGCGGAAGACGGAGGAGTCGAGGCGGAGTCGAGGCATATGAAGCTTATTGTATATGAACTATTTTATTATTATAAAGTTTATCTATTTATTCCGCTGCCATTTATTTAAGATATTTTATTTAAAATTATTTATTCTTTACTTTTGTGTTCGTTTATAGAGTTTTAGTTTGTTAACGGTCTGGTTATGAATTATCTTTTATATATTATTAATTTAATTAGATTAAATTATTTTATGAAAAACCGGGTCGTTACAGATGCGGAAAAAAAAAAGTAAAAGGAAAAAGATAGAGAAGGTACAACGCCTTCTTTCGGAATATATAAAGGTATGATTTTTTTTTTATTCTGTAACTTAGGGCGAGTCCAGAAAAAGTCATGTATTTTGCGTAATTTTAATTTTAGTTCTGTAAGTTTTAAAAATGTTCAATTTGAGGACAAATCTCGTAGAAGGTCACTAATTTTGCCGGAGTTGCTGAAGTGGCGCGGATGTGACCTAAAAAATTGAGGGTTTTCGGTGAAATTGTAGACGTGACAATTGATTGCTCAGTTGGGCATGCAACGCCATTAACTGTCACGTCTGCAACTTTGTCAGAAAGTCCCAATTTTTTAGCCCACGTCAGCAACTTCGGCGAAATTTGTAACTTCCGGCAGGATTTGTCCTAAAATTGGACATTTTTTAAACTTATAGAACTAAAATTGAAATTATGCAAGATACGAGACATTTTCTAGACTCGCATAAGTTACGGAACCAAAAAAAAAATTGGGTCTCATGAGCATCTGATGCATAATAATCTTATTGTACACTTGTCACAACTAACACACGGATGTAAAAAACTCGTTCAAATACAATTCTGGAAAAATTTGCGTCCGCAACTCGAATCCACGCGCAACCGCGGGTCGCGAATGTAAACAGTATATTACTAAATGAACATGTATTTTTAAGCAAGCTAATATATACGATAAGTGAACAATAATTATACTGTATAGCTGCGGGAAAAATAAATATACAGTAGTATATAATTTTACAGGTTACAGTATATTTGTGTTGGCAAAAACTTATATGCCCCCGTTGCATGAATCTTTTTATATGCAACGGGTAGGATAATTCTACCCGATCAAAAAGGTATTACTTTTATGCTAAAAGGTATTACTTAATTGACAAAAAGTATTACTTGTTTTAATAAATTTATGAATAAAATTTTAACTTTGGATTGATACTTTTATTAAAAATAGTAATACTTTTTCGATTGATACCTTTTCGAAAAAGAGTAATACTTTTTCGAGAAAAACTAATACCTTTTTTAAAATCGAATTTGGGTCAACCTGTTGCACCTAAGAAGATCCATGCAACATGGGCACATAAATGTTACTCATTTGTGTTTGGATGAGTTTTTGCACAGCTGATTTGAGACATCCTCAAACTCCAGCATGTGTTTGACTTTAGAGTTATTGTATATATCTGATGCACACAATACGCAACCGGCGCAATATATCACAACCCCCTCCAATAGACCCTTGTCCGTTTATTCCAATTTTATACCACGCTTTGAAAATTCCCGGTCCAACTTTCAACTCTCTCTCTCTCTTCTTGTTCATTTCTTCTTCTCCCTCCTTTTTGTTTCTTCTAGTCTAAGTTTCGCTGCTAATTCGAGCTCGAATTCCTTCTGAACTTTGGAACTAATTCGTGATCGCAATTTCAAAATCTGTTTTCCTGCTGCTACTGCTGCTGTGGTAGAAGAAAAGTTGAATATTCATGGCGACGATGGAGAGTTTGATTGGACTGGTGAACAGGATACAGAGGGCCTGTACTGCCCTCGGTGACTACGGCGGCGACAACAACGCTTTTTCTTCTCTATGGGACGCTCTGCCCTCTGTTGCTGTTGTTGGTGGCCAGGTTCGCAATCAGCATATGACTTTCTGTCTGGAGTATTTGTTACGTGAATTGGGCAATTTCAAATATATATAATTCATAGGAAGAAGTTTTTATGCATACATATATTATTTGTGCTGTTTATAGTTTATACTTAGAGACGAGCTTATCGACGTTGCACGGTTATGGAGGAATATTACCCTTACTTTCGCGTGAAACAGACTCGTATTGATTTTAGCCCTAAAGATGACCAGAAGGGGATGTTGCCTTTTTTTTTAAAAAAAAATTAAGAATTTAGTTAGTTAATTGGGATACTTCTATAGGTGATCGTGAAATAAGATCAATTTGTATGTGGTTTTGATAATACAGAGTTCTGGAAAGTCGTCAGTGTTGGAGAGCATCGTCGGACGAGATTTTCTTCCTCGAGGCTCTGGTTAGTCCTTCATTTATGGAATTTTGATTTTTAAGTAAGACTTACAGTCTGAATTATTGTTTGTAATTGATTTGGTTATTGGACCGCAATATTTGATGCACCCCTTGATGAATTTAGGCATCGTTACAAGGCGCCCGTTGGTGCTGCAATTACAGCATATTGAAGAAGGGCAGGAGGAATATGCGGAGTTTGGGCATTTGCCACGGAGGCGTTTCACTGATTTCTGTATGTGTAACATTTCATACATTTGACTCTAATTTTTTTTTTCTTTGCAGTCTTTTAGTTTTATAAGACTTGCTATGTTCCTTTCTATTGCTTTGATATTGTATTCATAAGCGAGAATTTATTTTTAGGTGGAAAAGTACCTTGCTGGATTATATTGTAACTTGGTTTAGTTCATTAACACCTGATTATTTGAAGTGCTGGTTAATGATATAACTATGAAGCAACCCACCTTCCCTTTCTCCCTCTATGCATCTGCTGATAGTTATGTACACCATCTGACACAAGTCATTTCGATTAAACTGATGATATCTCTTACTGTCTCATTTTCTGATGCAGCCTTGGTTCGCAAAGAAATTCAGGATGAAACTGATAGAGTCACAGGGAAAACAAAACAGATTTCTCCTATTCCTATTCACCTAAGCATCTATTCACCCCATGGTAATTTTCCTAGTGCAAATTAACTCAAATTAACGAATTATTTGTGCTTGCTGGGCTAGAAAACTTGATCTCTAAAAATCAAATTTCTTATGGAAACTTCTTATCTACTTGAGTGATGTTGACCTGCTGTTGATGCCTTGAGTTGTTTCTTCAGTTGTCAACTTAACCCTGATTGATCTTCCCGGTCTGACAAAAGTTGCTGTTGGTAAGTGATATCTGTTTCTCCTCAAGCTACTTATAAATTTTCCATTTGATATGATTTTGTCCAATGCAAAGACATTGTATCTTGCAGAGGGGCAACCAGAAAGCGTCGTCCAAGAGATTGAAGATATGGTTCGCTCATATGTTGAGAAGGTAAATATAAAACACCTGTTACCTTTGCCAATTATGCTTGGCTTTGTTACCTTTATAGTAGTGTAGTTTAATAGTTAACATGATTTATAAAATAATATACAGGTGGCATTCAACTAGGGATGCTTGACCTTGTCTTTTTTCTCTTAACTGCATGACTGTTTGGTTTAGTTCATTTTACTTAATGTATTGCTAGAATCTGTATTTCATATATGAACTTTTTTGTTTTTTGGGTGACAATTTTTTGCCAAATGCAGCCCAACTGCATCATACTGGCAATATCTCCCGCAAACCAGGATATTGCCACATCAGATGCTATTAAGATTTCTAAGGAAGTAGATCCATCAGGTAACTTCTGTTTCCCATTTGATAAATTGAAGTGTGAATGTTGGATAGGTCATGTTACTTGATAGTGCATGTTGACTCGTGCAATTGGCACAGGTGAACGGACATTTGGTGTGTTGACAAAGTTGGATCTGATGGACAAAGGAACTAATGCACTTGATGTACTATCTCTCTCTCTCTTCCCCTCTCTCTTCCCCTCTCTCTCCCGTCCTCCCTCCCTCCCTCCTGAGGTTTGTAAAAATTACCACCAGCCAGCCCCTTCGAAGACTATATGGCCCTTTTAACACTTAAAAGATGAAACAATATTATGAAATCAACAAGAAATAAACGAGTTTAGATTAAATTACCCCTATGATTTGACCAAATTTTGAAGAGATGTTTTGTTTCATTGTTAAAGGACCTAATTGCAACTTCTATAAACATCGGAGTTTGTTTGGTAATTTAACCAAACGGTGAGGGTGGCAAATACAATTCACTCTTTCAGCTACTCATGTTTATTGTTATTATCTATAGGTTCTGGAAGGAAGATCTTATCGCTTACAACTTCCCTGGGTGGGTATTGTCAATCGTTCACAAGCAGATATCAATAAAAATATTGATATGTTAGCTGCTAGGCAAAATGAGCGTGATTATTTTGCTACAAGTTCTGATTATGCACATTTGGCAAGTAGAATGGGTTCCGAGTATCTTGCAAAACTTCTCTCGGGGGTACAATTCTGTTTGCTACTTCTAATTATGTCCTTACCGGCATTACTTGAGCTCTCAGCTCATATAGGTGAATGTTTTTATTTCAGCACTTGGAATCTGTTATTAGGGCGAGAATTCCAAGTATTACTTCATTGATTAGCAAAAGCATTGATGAGCTTGAATCTGAACTAGAACACATTGGAAGGCCTATTTCTCTTGATGCTGGGGTGAGTTTTATCTTTCCACATTGTGATTATTAATTTTAAGTATTCAAACTTCTTAGAATCTGAAATGTGTTTCAGGCTCAATTATACACCATTTTGGAACTTTGTCGAGCTTTTGACAAGATATTCAAGGAGCATCTAGATGGAGGGTATGTTTCTCTTAGTCCTTCCCCTCACTTGTATTTCTTGATTACAGAACTTCTCTAATTTGCGTCCATATTTTTTTTTGGTATTTGCATAAATGGAAAGGTTCATATCTTTGATCTAATCAGCTGCATGTATCGGTCATTTCAGCCGACCTGGCGGTGATCGGATCTATGGAGTTTTTGACAATCAGCTGCCAGCTGCTTTGAAAAAGCTTCCATTTGACCGACACCTTTCGTTGCAGAATGTTAAAAGAATTGTTTCAGAAGCTGATGGTTATCAACCACACTTGATCGCTCCTGAGCAAGGTTATCGACGACTTATTGATGGCTCATTGAGTTATTTCAGGGGACCTGCTGAAGCTTCAGTTGATGCAGTAAGTAGTTCTGAATTTGGAGCCAATATTATTTGTGTTTTATTTGTTTATAATCTACTGATTGCATCCATGACATGACTGAAAAACTGTTGTCCAGGTTCACTTTGTCTTAAAGGAACTAGTCAGGAAGTCAATGGGGGAGTGTCAGGTGAGCTTCTGGTATCTTCATAGTTGTCAGTCTCTCTCTCCCCCTCTCTCTCTCAATTAATGTGGTGGAACAGGAACTGAAGAGGTTTCCATCTCTGCAATCAACAATAGCTGCAGCAGCATACCAAGCTTTGGAGAAATTCCGTGATGAAAGCAAGAAAACGGTGATTAGATTGGTTGATATGGAAGCTTCATATGTGACTGTTGAATTCTTCCGGAGGCTTCCCCAGGAAGTTGAGAATGCAGGAACCCCGGGTGGGAATCCACGGGGAAACCCGAGAGGTAACACAGCACGGGAAAACCCAAACCCTAGGGAAAACTCAGTAGCAGAGGCCAACATTGATCGTTTATCAGAGGGACACTTCAGGAGGATAGGCTCAAATGTAATGTCTTACGTAAATATGGTATCTGAAACTCTGAAGAACACCATTCCAAAAGCAGTGGTTTACTGTCAAGTCAAGGAAGCCAAACAGAATTTGCTCAACTACTTTTACACGCAAATTGGGAAGAGAGAGGTACTACGATTTATTTCTTCATGACATTAACAGTTTCAAATGTTTCTATAGGCTTAAAAGATTTGCTATAACTCTGTCATTTGGTGATGTTGCAGGGCAAGCAACTCGGTGACTTATTGGACGAAGATCCAGCGCTGATGGAGAAGAGACTACAATTAGCAAAAAGACTCGAACTTTACAAGAAGGCAAGGGATGAAGTCGAATCTGTATCATGGGTCCGGTAAATTCGATTCGTTATTATGGAGTTACCTTGATTGTTAATATACTTCACATTAGCAGTGGTGTGACAGAATATCGTTTGTCAGTTAATAATTAATAATAATAACAGACATGGTTTTGTGCCATTTTGTTTGTATACTGATATTCTTTCATTATATATACATGTTGTAAATCTTATTGCATGATCTTATACCAATATGGAACACAATTTTATATCCTCTCTGTGACAAATTAGCACCAAACTTTAATTTTATTATCGAAGATCAGATACCAATATGTAACAAAATACAAGACTTATAACTAAAATGATAAGAACCTAAGGTTGGATACCGGTTACTACAAAATGCAAAAGGATAGAAAGAATGAATTCTTGATACATTCTGCATCGTCTCGAGTTCTAAACTACGCAGCCTGCAATCCTCGGCACGTCATTAGTTCCTCCTCCCACGCCGCCTTTCTTCTTCTCCACTTCCTCTAAAGCTGTCCACAACTTTGAATCTGTATAATCCTTAATCACCATTGTTGCCCCTGCTTCAAATAATAAGCTTTCCGGGTTCCGTGTAGCTATACCTACTACCGGCATTCCAGCTGCCACCCCAGCTTTTATTCCCGACACCGAATCCTTAAAACGTCAGAAAGAAAATTAATTCTTACCTTTAGTACTATCTTTATACATTGTTGTATATATCAAAGTTGGGAAAGCTAAACCTCAAAGATGAATGCATGCTCGGATGATACTCCGAGTCCTTCCAGAGCCTTCAAGTAGGGGTCCGGAAAAGGCTTTGCTCGTTCGCATTCATTTCCGATGATGACTAGTTCAAAGAATTTCTCGAACCCCAAATGAGAGATCACAAACTCAGCATTTACTCTTGGGGCATTTGTCACCGCTGCTCGTCTCAAACCATGGTCTTCCACCCATTTGCACAACTTGTCAAGCCCGGTTACAGGTTTCATTTGTTCCGCTGCCAATCTGCTTGTTTCAATGAGAAAAATTAGTTGTAATGTATTGAAACTACATCAAAGTATTGCACTGGCAAAGTTTTAGGGCCCGGTCCGAATTGCCACCTCTCCAGATTTTCAGTTAAGATAGTACAGTCACAAAAGCATAAAACACCTGAGAATGTAAGAGAATTCATTTGTTAACAGCAGAACAGTTTTAGTGTACCTTCGGAACATTGCTTCCTTGTCTTCAAGAAATTTTCGTGCTTTTTCGATATCCCAGTCGGGGAAGAGAATGTGACAGAGTTGCTCATTGTGCATGCCACTGATATTCTTTATGAAGAATTCTTCATCTATGGGTTTTCCTCCATTGAATCCTACCTGTTAGGTTTGTGACATCAAAAGCAAGAAGAGGGAGAAGTAAAGGGGAAGAGAGAGAGAGAGAAGAAGAAGGTGAAGATACCTCTTGAAGCATTTCTCTGAAGGCATGGTAATGGTATGGATCAGAATCAACTAGTGTTCCATCAATATCGAATAGTATCGTTTCAAGTGGAGCAACAGAAGCGAGCGAAGCGTGCCTAATTCGTATATACAGCAAAATAATGCTCATCAGAACAACTCTAGACAACGAACAGGGAAACCAACTGTAGAACATTTATTATATGATAAAGAGGACATTTTTGTTGTTGATTAGGCTACAACTAGTTTGCCAGGCAACAATGAAATGTTCTCATACCACATCTGGTTGGTATATAGCTTCGAATTCAGCCAGAAACTTTCCATTTTCAGGCACAAACCACAGATGTTTCAATATGGCCACTTAAAAAACATAGTACAGTGGTAATAATCCATAACAAACAGAGCAAAAAATTAGTGACCTCCCAGAATTTAAAGAGGGGAAAACATAATAATAATAATATAAAAATGAAAAGAAAACATCAAATCATAACAATAGAACAAATTAAATCTTGAAATATAAGCACAAAATGCATTTGAAGAAAGAAAGAAGAGAGAGAAAGTACGTTGTTGATAAGGAAGACATCCTGAGAGAGAAATTGGTAGAAAGATTGTGTGTGCAAGAAAATGGAGGGATGTAAAAGGGATGAGCAGTAGTATTTCTGGGCAGAATTTGAGGGAAAAGATGAAGGGCCGCCATTGCTTCAGGAGCACCAATAATATTCCACGAATAGTGTAACAGAATCAAACCTTTGTTTCTTCCTTCTTCTGCGCAGATGTGTGTGTGTGGTTGTACAAATTACTCTTTATTAGTGCCTGCTGTGTGTGTGTGTGTGTGGGGCAACAACAATATAGATTCGAAATTAGACAAAATATGAAGGGAGATAATAAAAATAGCATTTCTGGTAATTTTTATAATAATTTTAGCCTTTGTTGTAACTATACCATAATTTTAGTCTTGCCACGAAATTTACAATATTGCCACGAATTCGCGACAATCTTGCCACAAATCGTGACATTCACTTGTCACGATATTACTTAACACGAATAGTTGCCACGAAATTTACTTATCACGAATTCGTGGTAAGGCTAAAATTATGGTATAGTTACAAAAAATGTTAAAATTATATATAGTTACAACAAAAACTAAAATTATACTAAAAGTTACGAGAAATGTTATTTGCCCTATTTTTCACAAAGATGAACATGAAACTTAAAATTTGAAGGGTTGAAATCCAAAATTATAGGACAACAGCTTGGTGAATGTCTCTATGGATCTATCGTTCTAACCTTTAAGAGATGTTTGTTTTGAAATATAGGTGTTTGTAATATATCCAGTTAGACACATCCAAAATCAATAAGACGAAATGAATAGTAAAAAGTACTCCTTCCGTCCCATAAAAAGAGTCCTGTATCAAAACTACTTCTTGTCCCATAAAAAGAATCTTGTTTGAAAAGTCAAAGTTAGTTAAACATAGAAATTATTTTGATGCCCTTATAAAATCATGTTAATACTTTGATGTCAATAGGATAATTTATGAGTTTAACAAATTTGTAAGAGTGATGATTACAATCATCCACTTGCAAATGATTGTACATTGACTAAGTTGACCAAAGATAAAAAATTGTACATCCATCAAACAAGACTCTTTTTATGGGACGGAGAGAGTAATATTTGTATTATGATGGAATAAGTATGATATTGGTGCTTAATGATTAAAAATGTTGGATTTGTTAAAGAGAGAGAGAGAGAGCGTTCTAGGTAGAGGAGATGAAGATCGATATATCTTCCATCTACATCTTCAACAAAAATCATGTCGGATGGGCAAAGCTCCCTCCCGGACAGGCCCAACCCAATCCAAACATCTCCGTACAAAATCTGCACTTCGTCTCAAGGGCTTGAATCCAACCAACCAGATACGCTGGGTTCGACCTGATCAATCCATCATTCATCAAGCAAGAACAACACCGTACAGCGAAAGTCACAAGTCACAAGTTATGTTTTCGGGCGAGAGGCATGTAATACTCGCCCGAAAACAAACAGTAACCTTCTTTCGACAGTCATAATCTTAGTAGACCTCGATTTTTACACTGCTACTCGACCTGATTATTGAAATTTGACAAGAAAAAATAGATTAAAAGTATATAATCTACAAAAATATTCCACCATCCATCTTCAGAACTGAACTCAGCATATGAGTACATTCTAAACACTTGTATCTGCAGAGGTATTTGCTTTTTGTTATCTATACATATATATTTCCAAGCAGATATTGCCGGCAATAGACTTCATGTTACAAAATGTAGGAACCAAGTTGAAAGCTCAATCCATCTCCATTGGGATTCACCAATATTCAGACCTTTCCTGCATAATCAGAATGTGTGCATCATGCCTCGCAACAAATTTTTATATCGATAACAGAAATATCAAATATAATTGGCTAGAGTCGAAATCCAGGGTTCAATGTATATTAGATAGGCTATAATCCCCAACCAAAATAACTGTCTTCTGTCTGAGTTACATGCTTGTTTTTATGTTAAAGACATCACCCGCTTATTATTACATGGTGAATCATAGTCTGTCCCAGATGGTATAACAAGACATAGAGTCTAACCTTAATCACAATTATTAATTTACTTCCAATCTAGATGGAGTATTCATGGTCAATACACAGGCCGTCAAGAACCACACGTTCATTTCTTGATTACAAAACTTAAAATATGGGGGAAGAATCAGATTAAACATTTCCAGGAAAAAGAATATTATGTCATCAAAACAACTCTACCTGTGGCAGGCTATCGTTTGAGATTGTTAAACATGATTTCATTAATTTGGTTGATGCCAATGTCGCAAATAGGCTCAATGGGCTGATCATCATCGTCGTCATCATCTGTTGGAGTGGTGTCACAAAGTAGTTCCCTAGTGAATTCATCTGCATAGATTGGGAAGAAGTGAAATTTAATGATGCTTGATGTTGCATGAAAATACTTTTCGTTAGTTCTTGCTGCTTTTTCGATCATCCTCTTATATCTCATTTTTCAGATGTCAATAAAAGCAAGTAAAAGAAAACCATACGCGTGTAACAATTCCTAGAAAGTGAAAACTACCAAACATTGAGCTAAAGGAGGTAGGAGGAGGAGTAGCCATGAAGTTCACGCCGATATAAAATGCTATCGCCAGTACAATCGTCACCATCACATAAGTTGGGCCAGCCAAAGCCCAATACCTGAAAAAATATTTTGACTTATTACTATAAGCATAAAGCCTACTCTTAGAGCTACATAATATAGGTACTACAGCATAATAATAATTCTTATTCATGAACATGCATCAGTTCAATCATGAACATGCATCAGTTCAATTGCTAGCCTATTATGCAAATCACTGACGGGTTTTCTTTTCCCCTCTTTATCTCAGAAGTTCACTTAACATCAGAGACAGATTACTAGGGTAAGCAAATTTCTCAATCTAACAGACGTATATTTTATGTAGGAAACTGTTTGTTTTATATATAAATCTGTACAAAGTTTCATCAATAACAAACATCCAAGTCTCATGTTCTTTTTTTTTTTTTATCCCAAGTGGCTAAAACTAGGTAATAATCAATTATGACACTAACAATAATTTGCATACACCTTTTCTCTCATAAAGAAAGAGAATTTCCTTACAAGGTTAGAATAGCATATGGTGTGCATTTAAGAGAAAAACAGGAACGAAGCTTCATACATCCGAAAGGTGAGTATATATTCCGGTACACTGACCTGCTTGGATAGTAATAGATCCCTATAGAATGCAACCAATGGTCGGGAACATATGCCCATACAATGAAAATTGCTGTTGCAAGTTAGAACAAGGAATGTCTTAGATGCCATTTTGATTATCTTATTCTTAGATCTCAAGATGATGAAAAGAGAATCGACAACTTTTTAGCTTGAAGAATATAACCAATACTAGAAATATAAAGGCTTGCCTCCAGTTTGCCTCATGGATTACACAATAAAACAAAAATAAACAGCTCCATACAATTCAAGTATACAAGTTAACAAAACCATCAAGAAAATTCGTATGTGATCTTAACGGATTCCAATGTGCGTAATTTTTATTGCTGATTAAAAATTTAATAGGAAAAGAAACACTTGAAAATATCAAATCAAACTTTCTAGCACAGAGGCATCACTTACAATTTCTCAAAGATTCTAGAATCCCTAAAATCAATCGCAGCTAACAATCCTATCGAGTGACTGTCAGCCAGAATACGTTAATTAACACCGTTAGAGGTGATCAGGGCAAAATTACGAGGATAATATGATAAGCATCATTCTCTGCATCCAAGAGAGTATATATGCAAGGAATTAGCAAGGAAGAGATGAATCGAACCTGTGAAAACAACGGTGGTGATGGATCCGACGAATCCATAAACCTCAGAAGGTTTGGGCCCGTGCTCGCCGGAGACAGGTAAATCAGTCGGAGAACGGTGGTCGACATCGGGAAACGACACGTTGGCACGCCGGTTCCTGGAGAAGCTCAAAATCCTTCGTGGGCTATTCACAGAACAACGTTCTTCCATCTTTGAAATTTTTTAAATGTTGTAGGGTTAGAAATGTAAAGTGCATCCATCTTTAAAAACACGCAAAGTAGCCATAAAACGTGTGAAGGAAAACGATAATAATCACAAAATACGATTAAACTCGGTTTAATTATTCCTTTCTCCGCTGTAATAGTTTCAGTTAAGTTGCCGTTCGAACGCTCCCTCTATATAAATACCCCCCTTTTCTTTTCCGATCCAAATCAATTTCCCCTTCTTGGATCTCCACAATTTTCCCTCTCTTTCTCAACAATTCGGTGAGTCTCAGATCTCGTTGTTATCATTTTTCGTTATTTGAACTGCCTGATTTTATGATCTTCGGTAGGATTTTATAATGTTGATTGTTATGTTTTAGATTTTATTGTCGGCTGCTTTTCTTTTGCATGGTGAATTTGATCTCACGATCTATGATAATTGGTGAATCTTCAGATCATATAAAAATGATAGCTCTATTTTGCGTTATCTTTTGAGTTGCTGCGCTGATTTGGTGAATTTAAAGCTTACTCTGTTTGTAAGTGTAGATCTTTTGTTTTTATTTGTTTATTTAATTGGTACGACACTTTTCTGCTTGATTAAGTGCCTTAATTTAGTTTCTGCAAGTTATGGGCCCCTTTTCTTCAGATTCGATCTTTCTTGCATATTTTAATTTGTTATTATATAAAAAATTGGTTGTTTCTCTTTGGATCTGGTACCTCTATTGCGTAGCTAAGTTTCGGTGGACAGAATATGTTTTGATGTGCAAGGCTAGCTTTTGCTAGAGAATGAGAGTTACACATTTAATTTCATATTTTGATTAAGATGTTCATATTTGGTCTGCATGCTGATAACTTTCTTTTGATTTTGAATCCTATCTATGTTTTTCTTTTTTCCAGTGCTAACAGTAGAGGCGGAAATTAGGTTTCAGTCGATGTGATTGAGTGTGCTGCTTGATCTCCATTACTTATGAAGCTTCTTTATTTTCCCATCCTTTTATTGAAAATATTTCAAGAATTTTAAGCCGAAACATTATAGTGAGGTCTAAAGAACGTGCCTGAACTTGCAAAAAATAATGCAATTGATTATTGCTTTTGAGTGAGTTTAATCTCATCGATCTTAATATTTCTAGTTTCTCTGCAATATGAGATTTTTGCTGTATCATGTGTTCTGCCTATTGATCTTAGTATTGCCAGTTTATCTGAAATATGAGATTTTTTGCTGTATCGTGTGTTCTGCTAAGTACTTCTATTAAGATTGCACGTCTAACTGCAACCTGTATATTTGACTATATGCAGATAAATTTCTAGAATTTCTTTAGGCACTATGGGGACTGTTGTTGACGCTGCTGCAAATAAGGTATTTTTGTGAAATGGATATTCTAGGTTTTAAAATACATGCTGTAATCCTTTAATTTTCCAGCTACACTTAGTTAAGAGTAGCAACTTACATATAAATGTGCAACCCATATCTTGTAACTTGTAAGCATCACCTAATTCATGTTAATTCAGGAAGCAAATGGAAGTGCAAAAATCAACAAGAAGGTCACTGTTGTTTTTGTTTTGGGTAAGTGCTCGGTTTTTAAACATCTCTGCACATGTATTGATTCTAGAAGTTAGTTTTGCCTGTTCAAGCTAATAGGAATTGTTTAAGTCTGAAGTGTACCATTTTTTTTGTTCTTGGTTCTTTCTGGTAATTCAGACATCTCTTGTTTTGGGGATGCAATCTTGACAAATCTTGTTCTCTCCTCTTTATACTTGAGCAGGTGGGCCAGGCAGTGGTAAGGGCACTCAGTGTGCGAACATCGTCGAACATTATGGTTATACTCATCTCAGTGCTGGTGATCTTCTCCGAGCAGAGATAAAATCTGGTTCTGAAAATGGGTACAAACATTCTTCCAGCAGCATCTCTATTTATTATGTGGATTATCTTTTATATATATTTATTCATTTGAAATAAGATATTTATTTGAGCACTTGTTATGACACTATCTCAAGTGACTATACAATTTTAGACACTTCCTCAAATGTTGCTTTATTATTCTTGTGAAGAAAATGAATTATACTCTGAATTCAGTTTCGTCTCAAATCCTTCGGATGCAAAAATTGTAATTGCTTTTGTTTTAAACTATTGTACCAGTCAGGTTCTCATAATGTGTTCTGTAACTAGCTTGGCTTTATACGTGTAGGACGATGATTCAAAACATGATTAAGGAGGGAAAAATTGTACCTTCGGAGGTAACAATTAAACTTCTCCAGCGTGCAATAGAGGAAAAGGATAATGACAAGTTTCTAATCGATGGTTTTCCTCGTAATGAGGAGAATCGTGCAGCATTTGAGTCCGTAGTAAGTCTTTTCTTCCTCTGTATGTACATAATTTTGAGTTTTTGTATAATTTTAGTAGTCTCTCTCTGTATGTAATTATGTATATTTGCCATATTTTCGTATACTGATTCATGTAAGAACAGTTATCCTTTGTTGCATGCCTCTCCTATGGTTGGATTTATGATGCATTTAAGCTGAGGTGTTATTCTGTCCCCTATGTACCCATTTCAAAAGCTAATTCAAGTTCTAGCTAGAGGATACCTAAGAGAAAGACATCTTATAATAAATACCACGAGATCAATATTCACCAATTACCCTTTTTCCTTTTCTTTCTTCTTTATTTTTATTTTTATTTTTATTATTATTGTTGTTATTATTATCATTATATTTATATTTATTTATTTATTTATTTGTTTATTTATTTTTGCAGACTGGTATTGAGCCAGAATTTGTACTTTTCTTTGATTGTTCGGAGGAGGAAATGGAGAAGCGCCTGTTAAGCCGAAACCAGGTTACATTCATCAATTAGTTTCCTAATTAAAACTATCTACCTTCATTCTCTTTCTTCATCAACTATATTCAACTTATTTTTGTCTCGTCTTTTTTTTCTTTCTTGCTTAGGGTCGTGAAGATGATAATATTGACACTATAAGGAAGAGATTTAAGGTGTACATGGAATCTAGTCTTCCAGTGATTGAATATTACAACGCAAAAGGGAAAGTTCGTAAGGTAAATTATTATTTTTCCACCTTGAATTGTCTGTGGTTAGAAGATTTGAATTTGGTAATTGATGTTTCTTTCAATTTAGATCGATGCTACAAAACCAGTTGGAGAAGTTTTTGAGACAGTTAAAGGAATTTTTACCTCTAATACTCAGGTAAAGGCAGCACCATAATACGATGCATCCTTTCTATCCTTAATGCTATCTAATCGATCTTTCTTTCCTTGTTTTCCACAGGTTGGCGCTTAGACTTGCCACTCTGCCCATCATTTTGCACCCGATTTCACTGTAGGTAATAATTTTTTGAATAGAAAGAATTTGTGGAAATGGTTCTCAATGTAGCAAGTAATATTTGATTGAATGCTGCTATTTATAAATCTTTTCGTGTTAGCTATAGAATTTTATCGTGCCTTTTTTGCTCAAAATTTATAGCTTTTGTCATGCAGGTGGTTCTGAAATATACAGCTTCAGAAAGCTGATGTGGATTATGAGTTGATTTCTTCCCCTGGAGGGGGTTACATTTTACTCTTATTTTGATTATTTTAAGGATTAGAGACATGAGGTCTTTTTACCTCTTTGTTGTTCTATTATAGTTTGGTGAGGCTTTTGTCTCTATATGTGGTTATATTTGATACAAATATTGAATCTTATTGGTAATTTCAGAGTACTTAGAAATAAGATAAGATTGCTCTATAGCAATATTGTGATCTTTATTTTTTATTTTTTTAAATGAATTGATCCACGTACAATTTTCTTGGGCTTACTAGTCACCAAGCCTTCTTTGAGATTACCCGTCCCCAATAGACATGGTCATTCTCTCTGGCTTCCAGACCCTAGCACTCCTCTTTTATCCTAGTAAAGGAGACCATGTTTTAATTATTTTACAATCGCTGACGTCCTTTTCCTGGCGAAAATTCAAAATTTCATGGCTATTCTATTGATTTCCCTAATGGTATTGTTTTGAATTAAATGATGTTAAAGTTATTTTTTTGTTCCAAAAAATCAAGATTGTTAATTTTACTTTGATTCTATTGGAAAGATAGCAACTTTTTTTATTATTATTATTATTATTATTCATAATTTATTTCGGGTAACTCCATAACTATTAAAAGTTAATCTTGACCATACCAGAAAACTTTCATGAGAAAGGAAAACGAAACATATAAGAAGGTCAAATTGTCAATAAAGTTGATTGCCCGGTGTTCTACTAAATTTCTAACTTCACATGGACCAATTTTTTTTACTATTGGTCATCTCTCATTAATAAAATTAATTCTTTTCCAAATAATTAAATAACACCACAACTAATTACAATAATAAATTATTAATCCACGACTCTTGCCTTGAATTTTTTTGTTCCTTTCATTTCCACTTATTAGTCTCAACTCTTAACCCAATTCTCTCACACAACTATATATAATGCTTGTGATCATGATCCAGAAATAAGGTAAATCGAAACACACTACTTTATACAAAACTATGGAAAATATAATATCCGCAACCATTTTCGACCACAATTTGCAGAATCCGGCGTACTGCGCCATATGCCTCAACGACATACACGGCGGCGACAGTTACCGGAAACTGGCGGAGTGCGGCCACAGCTTCCACTCGAATATTTAGATTTATTTATTTACTTTTTTTTTTTTTTTGTTAGGTTCTTTTTCCTGTGTTTAGCTAGGTTGTTTTGCTTGCAAACTTATGTACTATCAATTCATTAATTTTAAAATGCAAGTATTTATTTTGGCTCATGAATTTAGCTTTCGTGTTTTTAGACGTTAACTCAGTTGATTGAGTTCTTTATCTATAGTCAATGATCTCGGATCGAACACTATCCGATAAATTGAAAAAAATAAAATAGTAACATATCACATCTTAAATCAAAATTCAAAAACTCTCTCCCCCTCTCCTCGAGATAGAGGTGACAATTCGAACGGCCTAGTCTGATCCAGCCAGTCGGGTCAATGTCATATATGATATATTAGGCTGATCTATCCAGCCTCAAATTCTAATACACCGGAAATTAGTAAACTCAGTCCAACCATCCTCCTAAAATATACAAAGATTTTCTAGCTAACATGTCGCATGTGGACCATCGGCAAACATGTCGATATCGGGACTGTTGAACCCAATAGTACTCTAAATCTAGATTTCTATGGATTAGACCATTGAATGAGCTAGCCATTTGGCCGGGCCGATTTTGCTACGTGCGAGTATTAAATGAAATTCTTTCCGAGCACTACTTTTTGCCTCCCGCCACAATTCTGATGCTGATTCTCTCCATCCTCAATACCCAATTCCAACGTTGTACTCCCAAATCCTTGTCTCTCTGTTCATATCATCATCGCCATACACTCTCTCGTGTTCTCCATACAAACAAACCCAAGAAACCTACTGCGGCCACAACCTGGAACACGACGCACAAATTTGTACTCTCGCAACCCACACTCTTTCTTCTTGAAACAAAATGCAACTCCATGATTCAGCTCAAGCAAATCCAGTCCCAAATGCTTGTCACTGGGCTTGCTTTAGACGCGCTGGCTTACAGCCGCCTAGTAGCTTTTTCTGCAATTTCTCCAATGGCCGATCTCAGTTATTCTAAAAGATTACTCTTTGCAATGCCGAATCCAAATGCGTTTTCTTGGAACATTGTCCTTAGAGGCATAAGTGAAAGCCATTACCCATCTGAAGCTTTTCTTCTGTACAAGGAAATGTTGATTTTTGTTAATTTTAGTGGTGTTAGTTTGAGGCCTGATAATTATACTTTTCCTTTATTGCTCAAAACTTGTGCGAAGCTGTTGCTTTGCGAGTTGGGGCATCAGATTCTTGGTCATGCATTCAAAATGAACTACGATCGTGACATATTTGTGCATAATGCTTTGATTCATTTCTTAGTTTCTTGTGGGGAATTAGAGGATGCCCGCAAGGTGTTTGAGGAAAGTTGTGTGAGGGACTTGGTTTCTTGGAATTCCTTGATTAATGGGTATGCAAAGAGTGGGAGAGCGATGGAGGCGTTGAGGATATATGAGGAAATGAAGATGGAGGAGGTTGATCCAGACGAGATTACTATGATTGGGGTAGTTACGGCGTGTACTCAATTGGAGGATTTGAAGCTCGGGCGTGAATTCCATCAGGATATAAGATGCCGTGCGATGAATATGAGCATCCCCCTTGCTAATGCACTTTTAGATATGTATGTCAAGTGTGGAGATCTTGAGGAAGCGAAAGAGTTGTTTGAAAGAATGGAGGAGAAGACGATGGTGACATGGACTACCATGGTGGTGGGGTATGCCAAACTTGGGCATTTAAACGCTGCTCGGAGACTCTTCAATGCAATGCCAGAGAAAGATGTTTTCCCTTGGAACGCAATGATAAGTGCTTATGTCCAAGCCCAGCATGGCAAAGAAGCGTTGTCTTTGTTCCACGAGATGCAAGCAATGAAAGTTGAACCGGATGAGGTGACCATGGTTAGCTGCTTATCTGCTTGCTCGCAGCTTGGAGCACTTGATGTTGGAATATGGATTCATCGTTACATTGAGAAACATAATCTCTCTCTCAATGTTGTTCTTGGAACAGCATTGGTCGACATGTACGCCAAGTGTGGTAATATTGGGAAGGCCTTTCAGGTTTTCCGTGAGATCCCCTGCAGAAATGCACTAACTTACACTGCTATAATTGGTGGATTGGCACTTCATGGGAACGCGCAAGATGCGTTGGCATGCTTTCAAGAGATGATTCATGCTGGTCTAATGCCGGATGAAATAACTTTTCTGGGTGTTTTGTCAGCATGCTGTCATGGAGGTTTGGTGGAAGAGGGTCGCAAGATATTCTCCGAAATGCGCTCCAAGTTCAACGTTTCACCAAAAGTCAAACACTATTCTTCCATGGTCGACCTTCTTGGTAGAGCTGGTCTTCTTGAGGAGGCTGTGCAGCTTGTGGAAAGCATGCCCATGGAAGCAGATGCCGTGGTTTGGGGGGCCCTGTTTTTCGCTTGTCGGATCCACAAGAACATTGAGCTGGGGGAGAGAGCTGCTTTCAAACTCCTTCAGTTGGATCCTGATGATAGTGGAATATACGTTTTGCTTGCGAACATGTATGTCGAAAGAAATATGTGGCACAAGGCTGGGGAGGTGAGAAAGATGATGAGGGAGAGAGGAGTAGATAAGACCCCTGGTTGTAGCTCCATTGAGGTTAATGGAAATCTGTACGAGTTCATCGTCAGAGATAAGTCACATTCTCAGTCCAACCAGATATATGAATGTCTGGTTCAATTATCAAAACAAATGGAGCTTGTAGAATGTGTAGCTGGTATATCGAACCTCAAGGATGAGGTTCTGTTTGCGTCTGATATTGGCAGCTAATTCGACCATCTCAGAGCTCGATTTGGTACGTCTATGGAGTATCCAATGCTTGGTGTATGAAGTGTGCTTTGATGAGCTATGACAAAGCAAAAAGGTCTCAAATGCTCAGCGTTACAGGTCCATCTTTTCGACTTGATGCATACAGCTGGTTTTGGTCTTCACTATATCATAATCGACAAGTAGTCGATAGAAAATTGTAAGGCTAGCGTTTTCTAGAGATAGATGTTGCACATTCATTTTCATCTTACAGTTCAGATCTTCACATTTGGGCTTCTGTGCTGATAATTTCGTAAGCCTTGATTCCCATAATAATATTTAGAATTTCTTCGTATTAATATTGCATATGGTCTCGCGTCGTTGGTTCATTTGGCTGGTGTAACGACGAACAATGCTCGAATAACATGCAACCCGCTTCATGATCCTCAACATGTAATACATAGTTTATTCTAATGTGAAAAGTTACTGCTCTGCTCCACAAACTAAGTCGAATAAAAGTGGTATATCACAACTTAACAATACTCAAATTCGATTTTCAAATTTCCAAAGGGCATTAAGGTCAAACAAATATGATACCATTCTGCTGAATGGTATCCAGAATAAGCGCAAGTCTACCCTCAACACGCTCATTCTTCTTCGGCTCAAATGCCATTGCAAATACATCAGCTTCTTTCGATCTCTCAGCAATCAAATTCCCTATAACTCTACACGCATTGTTATCGGTAAGGGAAGGCAATGTGTTCCTGAGATCCTTGGCATTTGTGGTTGCAACCGATATCACTTTACTGGTTCCTCTATGCATCACTTTCGCGTGAATAAATCTTTTCGAGAAGAACACATTCAGCAGAAACGGCCTCATGTACATGTCTGTCCTTTGTTTCCATGACTTCCTGTTGGGCTTCTTGGCAGCTTCACTACGAGATCTTCGCGTCCATGCAGCTTGAACAACGAATCCCTTTAAACATTCTTACACGATCAAACTACATGGACAGAGAAAAACGGGGAGGGGGGGAGAAGATGGCAATGGCATATAAAAACTGTCACATTTTGATAGAGTCGAATTCTTGTTAGTGTAACATGTAGCTATGGTTCCCCTGACTCATGGCATCTATACTTCAAATAACATTGGAATATTTCTTCAACTTGTTAAAGAATCACATTTTTTCCTACCCAATTCTTTCTCCGAAACACAAAGAAATGCATTCCTGTTTGCCAATGCGTTTGCTGTTAAAGTACATGATGGATGTAAACAAAATTATGAGTTTTAAGGGCTCCATTAAACACAATTAAGTACGAAAACTAAAAAACAGAACAAAAAGCTCAAGGCCTAAAAATGCATTTTCCTGAATTCCTTTTAACATCTTCTTCAAAAACATCCAAAACTCATCTCTACACAGCCTAACAAATGAGTTAGAGATTAGTAACAGAAGTAACACTTAATATATCTTATCACTTAGCAGCAACCAATAGCCACGTATCGCTTTCAATAATTCAATCTAGGAGTATAAGGAAAATGCAATTTTTTTTATCTTAGCATCAGTCATCACGCCATTACCAACAATTCCAAGCCCCACTACATCAGTAAAATCCGTCTTCATATGCAGAAGGATATACATACACAACAAATACATATATAAAATCAAAAGCAAGATAACTCTGATGCAAAAATCTATAATAAAGTGGGGGAGAAGGGGGGAAATTCAGTATCATATATAAGAGTAATTAATACCTGGTTCCGATTGAGCTTTGAAGTGGATAAAATTGACTTAATTGTGGAAATTTTGATGTTCGGAAGAGAAGAGGACCAAGAGAGATTACTTGTTCTGCTTGAGAATAGTTCCGACGACAGAGAGATAGATACAGGAGGCGGTGCAGATATGCAAGCAGCAGCCATTACTTCTTCTTCCTCTAGATGTTTGAGAAAATGCCAGTAACCGGAGATTCAGAGTGATAAATCTTCAGAGTGAAATGTAGAGTGGGCTGTGGGCCTACCCCCATAAGGCCGTTCAAGATGAACTATGGCCCAGACTGAAGCCCAATCTTCTGGATTCTGAAATTGTGACATATTAATATTTTTAAAAATTAAAATTGAAACATATTATTTAGTGTCTGGATTAATTTTAAGGTTAAACTATCCTATCTATAGGTAGCTAGCAAGATGTACATAATACTTAAAAATAGTAGCTCAAATTTGTCTTGAAGATCTCTGTAATATTTTTCTATTGGGCCAAAATTTATATTACCCATATGAAAATGGCAAAAACTTATATGCCCCGTTGCATGGATCTTTTTATATTCAACGGGTAGGATAATTCTAACCGGTCAAA
>JAUEKW010194512.1:0-15664 GCA_032274785.1 Ajuga reptans | reverse complement strand
AAGCTCGCAAATAGTTCGAGCTCGATTCGCAAAAGCTCGTGAATAGTGTTCAACACAACTAAGTGCATTATTTTTTTTATATTATATATATATTCGAGCCATGCTCGCGAGCTCAGCTCGCGAATTTGGGTTCGCAAATAAGCTCGCGGGCTTACGAACCAAATACCTACACTCGAGTTCGGCTCGAAAATTTTACTGAACTCGAAATTAGGCTCGAGCTCGGTTCGTTTAGGCCAACGAACGATCCCGAACAAATATTTTTTTGAACCGAGACCCGAATAGTTTGTGAATAGTTTGGTTTGATTACATCCCTACTTTCAATATAGGAATTTTTAAGAAAGGAACCTAAAGTTTGGTAAACCCAAACCATCTAAGCAAATTTGCAAGAGCTGAGGTTTCTGAATTCAATGTTGCTTCTGTGTCTGATCGCCAAATTTGTGAGATGATCAGCTGCGTGGTTCCCCTCCCGGTGGATGTGCGAGATTCTCAAATGGAGTGTTCTTGAGATCCTCGCAAAGTCTGCAAACAGACTTTAATGCTTCCACGATCCAACAACATTATTCTGGATCATCTTAATCACAATGAGAGCATCCACCTCGAGCCAAACCCTCAAAATTCCTAGCTTGATACAAAGTTTAAGATCCTCAATGATTCCCACAAGTTTTGCCGTGATGGTATCAAATTCAACTAGAAATTTCCAGTACCCAGCAATTAAATGCACATTTTTATCTCGAATGAGACCACCAGCCGTAGCAGAACCGGGGTTACCCCTCGAAGACCCATCATAATTTATTTTAAAAAAAATCATCATATGGGAGTTCCCAACGGACCAAAAAGGGTTTTCTAGTTTTTTTAGCACCAATGGAATTTTCCAAATTGAGGCCACATGCCAACTACCATTCCAAAATCCAACGAGCAACATATTAGCATTAGAACTAATCCTAAGCTTATCTATCACCATACGTTAAATTATGGTTGCGATTAACACTTTACCTTGAAATTTGGAAATGTTTCTCACATACCATAGATGCTGACATATTAGAATAGGTACAATTTTCCTCACATATTAAGTGCTTCTTTTCTTATCAAACCAAATTTTAGCCAGTTGGAAAATGGAACACCTTGGAACACCTTGAAAAAATCTTAACTAGTTTTTTGGAATATTAATAAATTTATTAGAACGTTTTGTCAATATTAGAAATTGATAACAAAAATGATAGGTGTTGTCACATTAGTTAGCGGAGTGAGAGGGTGTAAGAAAAGAAAAAGTGTGTTTTCACATTAGTCAGAAAAAAGGGTTATAAGAAAAGAGAGAATATATTGTCACGTCAGCTAGATGAAGGGAGAGAAGGAGAAGGGAGAGGGTTTTGTGATTGTGGTTGTGGGGGTTGTGCACAACCTTCTTGACCAAACACGAAATAGGTTGGTCCAATCCATACTTTTTTATATGTTGAATTAATGCTTTATGTGAATAATTTAATGACATGATTCAACTTCTTGTTATTTAATTGGGTCTTTTGTTATGCTGCACTGATTATTTTCACTTGATCAGAATTTGAATCGTGTTGCAGCATTGCCATTTGCCGATAGCAACACATAATACTACTTTTACTAATTCTACTTCTCTACAGGTCATCTTTTGGATGTCACCTTGAAATTCCATTTTCATCATTTATGCTAAAATAATAAAAAAACTGCTTGAATTGAATCATACTGAATTGAATCATACTGTTTTACATATTTCTAACCACTTTACTAACCGCTTTACTAACCACTTTACTAACAGCACTAACTACCCACAGGTTAAACTATATTAGCTTAACTATAGTTAATATACTCTAATATACTATATTTGCTGAAGCTTTCTCACTTTCTGAAGCTTTCTCACTTTCTGTTAGCCTCCTTCTTGCCTTTGTATAGCCATGAACACGTTTACACATATCCTGGAGGAATTCCTAGAGACAACTTTGAGGTGAGCATCTCAAACCTTTGATTTGTGAGAGGCTTTGTAAGTAGATCAGCTGTTTGATATTCAGATGCAATATGTCTAACTTCTATCTCTTGTTGCTGTACATTCTCTCTCACAAAATGAACATCCACCTCTATATGCTTTGTTCTGCTGTGAAAAACAGGATTTGAAGCCAAAGATATGGCTCCCATGTTGTCACACCAGATGACAGATGGACTTGTGATCTCAAATTCCAACTCTTTAAACACTGATTTTAGCCAGATAAGATCAGTTGTAGCAGTTGCCAGGGCTCTATACTCTGACTCAGTACTGCTTCTGGCTACTACACTCTGTTTCTTTGGACTCCATGCAATAAGATTAGGACCAAGATACACCAGATAGCCCCCTGTTGACCTTCTATCATCAACTGAACTTGCCCAATCAGAATCAGTAAAGCACTGTAAATTTAATCTAGAAAAAGGTTTAAAAGTTAGTCCAGAAGTAACAGTTCCTTTAATGTATCTTAGAACTCTTTTACAAGCACTCCAATGGTTTTGAGTTGGAGCTTGGAGAAACTGAGAGAGTTTATTAACTATGAATGCTAGATCAGGCCTTGTCATAGTCATATATTGCAAGGAGCCAACAATGGACCTATAGAGAGATGGATTCTCAAAAAGCTTACTATCTCCAAGATACAACTTCTGTGTTGAGTTATAAGGTGTTGGACTAGGCTTGCATTCAGCCATGTTTGTATCAGTGAGTAAATCTACTGCATACTTATGCTGACTAAGAATTAGAGAATGCTTAGTTCTATGTACTTCAAGCCCCAGAAAGTACTGAACATCACCAGGAGATTTTAGCCCAAACTTCTTATCCAGAGCTTCAATTACTTTCTGTACATGTGAGATGTCATCACCAGTTACTAGTATGTCATTCACATACACTAAAAGTACTAGAAGCTTGGACCCAATTCTCTGAAAGAACAAAGAGCTATCAGACAGAGATTCTTGAAAACCTAGTGTGAACAGAAAACTTTTTAAGGTGTTTGTCCAAGACCTAGGAACCTGCTTTAACCCATACAAAGATTTTATCAACTTACAAACATGACTAGGTTTCTTAGTATCAACAAAGCCTTCAGGCTGGCTTATATAAACAGTTTCTTTTAAAGTTCCATGAAGAAAAGCATTGTTAATATCAACTTGTTTGATTGCCCAGCCCTTAGTGATAGCTAAAGAAAAAATTGTTCTGATTGTAATGGGTTTAACAACAGGACTATAAGTTTCAAAATAATTTACTCCTGCACTCTGTTGAAACCTCTTGGCAACAAGTCTGGCTTTAAACCTCTGTATAGAACCATCTGATTTTTGTTTTACACGAAAAACTAACTTATTTTGCACAACTTTCATTCATCAGTTCTTGGAACCAAAATCCAAGTCTGATTCTTCTGCAAAGCTGAAAACTCAGCTTCCATTGCTTTCTTCCAGTCAGGATTCAGCAAAGCTTGCTGAACACTAACTGGTTCTAATGGATTAGATTGCAGAAGATAAACTTTGGGTTTGTAAATCCCAAGTTTTGACCTGGTGACCATAGGATGAGAAGGGACTGGAGGAGGTTGAGGAATACCTGAACTAGTATCAGAACTTTGACCAACACTTTGAACATTAGAAGCATCACCAGCAGAGTTAGCACAAAGATTTTCAACAGAACTATCAACAACATTACCATTTGCAGGATGCATGTATTGTGTATAAGCATTGTTACTAGACTCAGTGTGAGTATCAGATGTATAGTCACTGTCATTATCAGATGTATTTGTGGCAGGTAAAGGCAACAAAGGTAGATTAGATATAGAACTCTGAGACACTTGAGAATGAGGAGTGGCAAATAACTCCTTATAAGGAAATTCTTTTTCATTGAACATAACTGTTCTACATATATATAATCTGCCAGAAGAGTCCAAGCACTTGTATCCCTTATGAACAGAACTATATCCTAAGAAAATATATTTTGAAGACCTAAACATCAACTTATGACTATTATAAGGTCTTAAATAAGGATAGCAAGCACAACCAAACACTTTGCAAAACTTGTAATCTGGAGAGTGAGAATAGAGTTTCTGAAAAGGAGATATATTTCCTAGAACAGGTGTAAGTAATCTATTTATCAGAAAAATTGAAGTGGCAAAAGCATCCCATCAGAACTTCATAGGCAAAGAAGCTTGACCAAGTAAAGTTAAACCTGTTTCCACTATGTGTTGATGTTTTCTTTCTGGTTTACCATTCTGAGGATGAGTGTAGGGACATGGATGTCTAAGTTAAACCCCTAACTGTTCTAAAAATTTAAAAATAGGCCTAAACTCACCACCAAAATCAGCTTGAAAAGCTTGGATTTTAGCCTTGAACTGTCTTTCAACCATGGTGTTAAACTGTTGAAAGACGCCTAGAACTTGAGCTTTTCTATGTAAAGGGAAAACCCAAGTGTATCTAGTATAATCATCTAGAAAATGAAAATAATATTTGAAACCATCTGTAGAAGGGGTAGCAGCTGGACCCCACACATCAGAAAACACCAACTGAAAGGGAGCAGTAGTTTTTAATGTAACAGAGGAAAAAGAGATGCTATGTATTTTTCCAAGTTTACATGAACTGCAAAAAGAAAGATTCTTAACAGAAGACTTTTTATTGATTTGTTTAAGAACTGCAGAGAGAACATTAGTACATGGATGCCCTAATCTATTATGCCATAAATCAACATCAGTTTTACTGCTAATGAAAACATTACTACCACTACCAATATCCAGCTGATCACAGGTTGTACTAGTACCAGACTTACACAGAACATATGAACTATTACATGCAGAAAAATTATCAGTGTTACTCTTAGAAGTAGACTTAGTAATGTGTGAAGACTTCTTACCTTTTTAAGTAGAGAGATGAGCAAGATCTAACTGGTACAAACCATTCTTAAGTGCACCTGTCAAAAGAACCCTGTGTGTTTCCTTGTCCTAGACAAAATAAGAAAGTGGATGAAATTCAACATAAACTCCATTGTCAAAAGTAAACTGAGATATACTCAACAAATTTTTAGTTATATCAGGCACACAAAGAACATTAGACAATACAAGACTCTTATCAGGACAAGTACTAGGAATAATAGAAGTTCCACCATGAGATATTTTAAGTTTAGATCCATTACCTATTGTGAGTCTGTCATATCCTTGATAAGAATTCTGAACTGAGAGATTCTGGAGGTCTGATTTCACATGATTGGTGGCACCACTATCTACATACCAGTTGCAATCAGGAGTGGAGAATCCATCAGAACCAGCTTGACTTGCACTGGCAGATGCAAAGTCTTGAACCGACTACCGTATGTTGTTGTCTGGAGAATTATGATGAACAACTAGATTCACTGTAGGAAATGTTATATGAGCCTGTGCTGAACAAAGATTGACACCAGGAAAATTCTGGTCAAATCTTTTGAAGCACTTCGAAGCTATATGGTTATTCTTTCCACATATTTGGCACACATGCCTATTCTTGTTATAGGTTCCCCTTCCTCTGCCTTGATTGTAACCACCCCTAGTTCCAGAAGTAGTACCCCTGTTGCCAGTATAACCTCCCCTCCTTGAGGATGAGGAGTTACTTGATGCAAGATTGGCAGACGGGTACACAGACGATAGATGAGCAGAAGAATTAAACTGTTGCAGACGCATCTCATGAGTTTGCAACGCATATTGCACATCTTGTAAAGATAGAGCCTCAGACCTCATGGACATATTAACAATAACAGATTCAAACTCTGGTCCTAAACCACCCAAAACGTGAGACACTAACTCATCATCTGTGATCAACTGACCAGAAGCTTTTAAATTATCAGAAATGCCTTTCATTTTAAGAATGTAATCTTCAACTTTCAACTCACCTTTCTTGGTGGTTTGTAACAATAAGCGATGATGCAGAGACCTTGCTTTGGACTGTGTTTGAAAAAGTGATTGAAAGATAGTCCATACCTCACAAGACGTGGTACAATGATTGACATACCCCATCATCGATTCATTGACCGATTGTAACAACCAGCCAAACAGCAGTTTATCACGACGAGTCCACAAAACATACTCCGGGTTGAGATTTAGCTGCGATTCGGAAGTAATAGACGGTGCAAGAAACTTCACAGGAGCAACAGCGGAGGAATAAATGAAATCTTCAAATCCAGCGCACGAATTATCGCAAGAACCTGAACTTTCCAAAAAGAATAGTTTGAGCGGTCAAGCTTCAAACAGATGGTGAGCAGCGTTGGTAGGGCATAAAGCATTAAGACTATGGAAGCATTTGACGCAGACGAAGCATTCGTCGAGGATTCAGACGAAGAAGCAGTAGACGCCATTGAAAAATAGGATTAAATTCAGAAGAAATGAAGAAGAAAATTTCATGAGAAATTTTTGTGGCTTGATACCATACTAAAATAATAGAAAAACTGCTTGAATTAAATCATACTGTTTTACATATTTATAGAAGAGAGAATGGGAAGAAGCGGTTAGGAATTTCTAACCACTTTACTAACCGCTTTACTAACCACTTTACTAACAGCACTAACTACCCACATGTTAAACTATATTAGCTTAACTATAGTTAATATACTCTAATAATTTATAATATCAAGGCTTCCGTTGAGATTTCGGACTCATAGCTAGCGCGGCTCTTCCCAGTGTTCAGGTTAGGATTTATGAATAATAGGATTTGTTTTTTGCTATTCTGCCCGTCTGTATCTTCCTCTAGAGTTCTAGCTTCTCTTTTTGTTTAGAATTTGATCTTCGCCATTTTTATATCAAGCCTTGCTCGGGATTTCCCACTTATACGTTTTGAGGAACATGGCTCTCCCCCATGTTCAGGTTTTGATTTATGAATGATTAATTGGATTTGTTTTTTAAATTATGAACTGCACAAAGATGCTATAGCACTAATAAACAGAAACAAAATAAAAACACCAGATTTAACACGGGGACAGAATCCCTCAGTCCCCTCGAGCTTTTTGTAATTGACAAAAACATAATAGATTACATTTTTACAAATAGACTCTCTCTCTCTCTCTCTTAAACCCTAACCTACTCTACAATCAACTACGTCCGGTGATTCCCGTCGACTTCTTTGACTCTTATAACACCCCGCATTTATTATACGCTTTAATTATTAAATTTCTCATTTTATTCATGAATTTAGATAAGCCCGATTTATATTAGACTAGGTCTAGTTGTTAATAAGCCCGATTCATAATCTATATAATAAGACTTAAGACCCATAGAGCAAATTTCTAAAGGCTCAATTAAATAATTTTCTAGAAAGACCCAATTGCTAATAGGAGATTTGATTTCGTTTATAAGCCCAATTTTGAATAATATACTTATAAGCCCAAGAAATAGAAGCTAATCTTTAATGAAACCCTAGTTGAAAGGTCTTATAGATGTGTATATATAGTAAAAAAGAGGCCGGAAATTTTAGAAAATCCTAACATGTATGCGTGAGTTTTGAACAAGGGTTCTTCTTTTCTATCTTCTTCGGCAGATCAAGGTCCGTTTCTATTTTGTTTCCAATTATGTTGATTTATTTCTTTAATAATTACATCATTGTCTAGTGTTATGGTTGAGGATGGGGTATATAACTAGGAGTCTGCTAATTTTTTTTTTTCTGTTGTGTAAATGAGCAATTGAATATACTATGTATACAGTAGATAGATACACAAAATATACATGAATTGTGTGTTATGTGTTATGTGAGTTAAATATTTATTATATATATATGTTAAAAGTGCATGTGGGTGTATATGTAATAATTGAGTGTGTGTGTGTGTCAGGATGTGTTTGTGTGTGTGTATAAAGGTGTGTGCGTGCACACATATTTATGTTACACTAGTGTGTGTAGGATTATGTGTAGGATGTGACGTGTTGTGGTGATTGTGTTTGTATCTGTAATTTGTGCATGTAGCAGTGTGTGTGAGTGTTGTATGTATGTGTGGCACGTTATGTGTGTGATGTACATGATGTTTGAGTATGTAAATATTGTTTGTTAAGGTGTACGTGTACGTGTATGTGTATGTGTATGTGTATGGTGTGATGCATGAGTTTATATATGTTTATAAATATGATTTGTGCAGGGGTATGTAAGTGTGTGTATAGTGTTGCATTTTGGATTTTGTTGTGTGTGTGTGTGAATAGTACTGTATATATTTCAAAATAAATTAGAATTATGACCTAGGGCGAGTGTACTGTATATATTTCAAAATAAATTGGAACTATGACCTAGGGCGAGTGTACTTTTGTAATTGTTACACAGGGAGGTTAATGGAAATTAGAGGATAATAGGATTTAGAAGTGATTTAATATTTAGTCTTAAGTTTTTAAGTTAGTTACCCTATTAATTTTGAAACTAAAATATTTATATATGTAGAAGCGGTTGATCAAGGCTTCGAGTCTTAGGATTATTTGGCTTTCATTTCACGTGTTCAAGGTTAAGGTGGGATTCCTTTTAAGTTTACGCTTAATTGTTAGTCATTATTAATTGTTATGCTTGATTATATGGTTGATTGTTATATGTTATATGACTTATGTGATATGTTAATGGCCAGTCCTATGATAAGTTATTTTTAACTTGCTGGTCCATTAAGCCCAATAATCTGACCAGTACTAAGATGGATTTATTAACTCGCTGGTTCAGTCAAGCCTAAGAATCTGACCAATCCTAAGATAGGTTTATTATATCGCTGGTTCAGTCAAGCCTAAGAAGCTGGTCAGTCCTAAGATGGTTTTTATTAAACTTATTGTCTCAGTCCTATGTTTTTATGTATTATTATACCTTATAATTTTTCAAGAAATTTAGTCTTGATAAACTGGACCCCACGGGCTCGATGTAGCTCACCCCTATTATTTACCCCCTTTCAGGTTGATGGAGCTGCACGTGGAGGCGAGATGGATGATGGTGGCTTATTTATGTTCTTTCTTTAAGTAAAATTAATTTCACTTGATTTATGTGAAAGACATACTTTAGGTCAATTAAATATTCTTCTAGATATTTATTTCAGCACTTTTAAATGACCTTTTTGGGATTTAAATTATGAAAGTATATTTTATATTATCACGAGGTGTTGGATGTGGGTTTTACTTTACAAGTATAAATACCATTTTAATTACTTATATTTTTCACTAACATCCTTGAAAAAAAATAGTTCTATTCTTCCTTATTAATTTTTAAAAGTGTCTTTAAAATATTTACGAAAAATCGGGATGTTACAACTTGATGTGGCACACCACCACTGGTCAAACAGGATCTCCTAAACCGGTCTCGAAGCTTCTTCTCTCGAACTTGCTTCTAAACACAAACTGTGTTGTACAACAAACTGTCTAGAAAATTTTGACCCCGATCGAGGTATACAAAAAAACTCATGTAGATGAACAATGAAAGAATCAATAATAAACGTTGTATTCGCTCTACCTCCTTTCACAAAACCCTCGATACTGATAATGATCCTTAGTAAAATTCACATGCAAGTTTTGATCATACAACTGACTGATACTAATCAAATTAACCTTAAGATTTTTTATTAGTAGAACACCATTCAGTTAAGGGAAGCCGGTTAAATTAAGTGTTCCTTTTCCTACGACTTTACTCCTAACCCATCTCCAAATGTGACAAACTCATTGTGCACTGGCTCAACATTAACAAGGTAATTACTCACTCCAGTCATATGTCGAGAACACCCACTATCAAAGTACCATGCACCCGAAACACCATCATTTAAAGATAAAACAATATTAAATCAACCATGAGATTTAGGTACCCAAACTTGACGTGTTTCGAAGTCTGCATTGTTTGGAGATCCACCTTTTGACGAGAGGTTCTTCTTGGACTACCTCTATAACCTGAAAGAGAAAAATAAGAATCAGTCTTCATTTTGTAACAATTGGGACGAATATGTCCAGGTCTACCACAATAATGACATACGGGAATAAACCAATAATTATTTTAGAAATTCTATCCCGAATGTTGTAACACTGGACTGTGCAGATCCATATTTCACCTCGTGTTCTTCTGAACATATTTATTTTGTCCAGAGGAGTGCACATGCACAAAATTGGTTCCAGTTTGGTCTCGTCGTGTTCTTTCACTAGCCTGTGTTATAACATTGGAATCTGACTGGACAAAAATACGGTGTATACTACTAGATAGTTCACCTTCACACCCTAGACCAGATAGATCACCATGACACTTACTTAGATTAATGAGTTCAGTTAGTGTAGCCTTACCAGAATTTAGCCGTTTCATAACCTGATTGGACTTTTCTATCTCAAGTGATAGCTTCTCAATGGTTTGATCTTTGGCGGCCGAACTTTACTTACATAGTCTCAAGTCATCCTGGATCTTCTGAAGATCGGATTGCAGTACTTTTATCTCCTCGTCTCTTTCAGCTAGGGATTGTTGTAACACTGATTCTACTTTGCGATTCTTTTATACTCCTTTCGACTCAATCAGCATCTGATTATCCTTGGTCAGCTTGGTGATGACATAATCCTTCTCCTTGCTTTCTGCTCTGAGTTTTTCAACTACCGCTTCAGGTTCAAGGAGTTGTGCTTCTAGCATTTTAATTACATTGACACCACGAATCTATTTTTTGTACATCTCTTGCATCTCTTCCAATGTGGGATCTACTTCATCATCAGAAACATCAATTTTGAAATTTGACAGATAATGTTATAACATACATGACGAATCGTTAGACTTTGGTTTTTAAACATTCACTTGACCCATAAGACATGTATAGGAGGTTGAAAGAGCTGCCAAGTTGCTTGAGTGATCACTCTCTTCCTCGGATGGATCTTCATCTTTAGAATCATCACTCCAAGTGGCAGCGAACGACTTATTCTATCTTTTTAAGAACGTTGCGCATTCCTTCTGAACATACCCCCATCCATCACATTCTCGGCAGGGAATCTTATCCGTCTTCATACCTACAGAATTTGGCAAAAATTAGAATTGGATGTATTATTTTTATTATACTTTTTACCTGTTGCTGGGGACTTTTGATTTTTCATCAAGTTCCCGAACTTTTTTGAGAACTGAATCATATGCTGGGTTAGCTCAGCAAGATCTGGGCCTCGTGAACTGCTCTCATCTTCTTTGTGGTGGATTTCTGCTTTGAGTGCAATACTATTGTTCGCTTCTTTCTTTTCAAAGCCCTTGTTGAGTTCAAAAGTGAGGAGATCTCCTACTAGCTGGTCCATGTTCATATTTTCGACATCTTTTAGGGTATCGATCAATGTAACTTTCTCCGAGAATTTATATGGGAGAGATCTTATAAACTTGTCAACCATAAGAAATTCTAGAACCGTTTCCCCTAGCGAGAGCCTCTTGTTCACAATTCCCATGAAACACGTGTAATATTCTTTAATATACTCTCTTTCTTCCAGCTTGAGATTGTCAAGCTGGTTCCGTAGGTTTCTCAACTTGGACTTCTTTACCTCCTTGGTGCCTTCAAAGTAGTTTCGAGAAGATCCCAGGCTTCCTTGGCTGTTTTGCAGATGCAAATTTTCATATACTGGGTTTGATCAACAGGTGTTCGGATGAAGAGAAGAGCCTTGTGATTCACTTTGTACAGTTGCTTCTTAGTCGGAGACCATTCTAATTTTGGCTTTGGTGTTATCGAGTTAGCAGCAGGGATGGACCATCCTGTTTCAACTATCTCCCAATATTCTTCGCCTATAGCTTCCAAATGCGCCATTGTAAGTGACTTCTAGTAGTCATAGTTTGTTCCATCGAGCAGGGGCAATCACATAGTATTCTCTCAAAAATCCATGGTAGTGTACTTCTCCAGAATCGACCGTATTAGAATACGGACTCGCTCTTGATAACAATTAAAATTCTGAACTGCACGATAGTGTTATAACACCAATAAATGAAAAATTAGAAACTAAATAAACACACCACATTTAACATGAGAACTGAATCCCTCAGTCTCCTCGAGCATTTTGTAATTGATTAAAACAAAATAGGATATGTTTTTACACAGAGACTCCCTCTCTTAAACCCTAACCTACTCTACCATCAACTACGCCCGGCGACTCTCGTCGACTTCTTTGAAACTGACATCACACACCGCCACTGATCGGACGAACTCTCTCGAGCCCGGCTCGAAGCTCCTTCTCCCGAATTTGCTTCTAAACACAAACTATCTACACAATTCTAACCCTGATCGAGGTATACAAAAAAACTCACGTAGATGAACAATGAAAGTATGAATAATAAACGTTGTATTTGCTCTGCCTCCTTTCACAAAAACCCTTGATACTGATAATGATCCTAGCGATACAATATATATAGGCTCAACATGAAATCCTTCGGCCCATAGAACTTTATCCACCAAATCCAAATCAGATCTACATCCAAATTTCTTCAAGATATGTATTCGATCTCTTTGTTCAACGGATATGCATCAAATTGATCTCCTCTCTCTTTATCCTCGATATGACGTTATCCTACATCAAATATTCCAAGATATATATTAAAAATTAAACAAAAAATTTGAAACTAAAATATTTATAAATATATTCCAAAATATATTTAACAATCTCCCCCTTTTTGAAATTTTTATCCAAACCGTGTGCAAGAAATTTAAAACAATAGAGCACTTCCCTTTTCAAGATGCTGGCAACATAGTGACATAAAAAATCTCCCCCTGAAAAACTGCATTAATAAAGCCAACTAGAGAGAGCAACAAAAACCATCACAATCACAAAAGCAATAAAAACTAAAATAAACACTAGCAGGATATAAGGAGTAAACTCAGACTCCCACTCAATAGCGACAATCAACAATCAAAGACTATCCTCCGAAATTTTGAGCTCCCCTTCAAACATAGCTTGCTTCAGACTCCCCATCAGCAACATCTTTACTCCCTATCAGCAACATCTTTCTTTACTCCCCCTTTTTAGACAAAAATTGAAATTGAAATTCACTTGACTATGGTGGGAAGAGGTTTGCAAATACTGATAGTGATACTGGAGAGTTCAAAAGAATGGACCTAGATATGTGGGCTGGTGAAGTCCATAAATTGGGACGAATTAAAAAGTGAGAGGGATGGGCTTATGGTTAATAAGTAAATGCAATTGGGCTTTATTGTCAACAGAACGCACAACCCACAAAATAATAAGGGCTCACAAGACATAATTTTCAAAGAAAGAACCCGGAAAATAAAGCATACCAAGTCCATAATTAAATTAGGACAAAATACAAGGGGCCATCGGAAACTTATAATTGAGAATTTGAAACCACACTCAGTTAATCATGAAATGAGATGCCTAAAATATTAAAAATAACATGAATCATGTATTACGAGCCCCACAATCCGTAAGCAAGCAGAGCATTTGGCATAGAACTAGACGAAATTCCACATCAAGTCACAAACTAGCACATTTTTATTTTACTTTTTTTAATATTCAGGGGGGCTGAGAGGATGTAAATAGGTTGCCTTATTTCTCCGACTTATTTTTTGCTCTCGTGGAGTAGCTCGCAAACCCCACGAGCTAGTACCACACTAGAAAAACCCAGTGCGACGAGCTCTTAGTTTATCCTTATAACCCCTTTAGAAAGAATATTCGCAGTAGTTAATAAAAAATTATGTTTACGAGCATAAATCAATAAGAACAGAGGTCGGTGGCTTTCACAGATTACTCATTTTCTGTGCAAGTAGTTATTTTCCAATCGGTTAGACTAGTAGCTGCTCTCAACATTATTTTGTGACCATAGGCCTTTTCGACAGGGGAATAATTAATGAGAAAGATAGACAAAAAAGAATGTTATGTTTTATGCCAAATAATCCTTTAAACTTGCTCAGTCATATCTGACGTAGTAAAACATGAAACACAAATGAATGCCGAATGCAGAGCCTATGTTGCAACTTTGATTTTTTTATTTATTTCTTTTTTCTTTTTTTAACAAAATGCAGAGACCTAAGGATTTTCTGAGTGTGTCAAATCTCTGCAGATCCAAGGCTTTAGTAAAAATTTCGCTAATTGATTTTCAGTACAAACTTGGTTCATAGAGGTGGTTCCTTCTCCTACTAATTCACGAATATAGTGGTGTCTTTTGTCTATGTGCTTTGTGTCAGGATGTTGTGCAGAATTTTTTATGATATTAATAGAACTGGTGTTGTCACAATAAATGCTAACTGAACCTACCTCCACACCATAGTATGTCACCATTTGTTTCATCTGATCAAGCTAGGTGCAGCATCTCTCGGTGGCTATGGACTTGTGTTCATGTTCTAGCATATAGAGGAAATTAGCATATCGATTACCAGTTATAACACACACAATTTTCCTTTTTGTTAGATACTAGACACTGATCCTTACGTGGCTCAGAGTTTCAGCTGCTCATGTTCATTTTTTGTTTCCCTTTTTGAGTTCATGCATGCTCTTTTGGCCGACGGGTTCATGGGTAGCCTTGTTTATTCTTGTTGGATTATGCCACTAAAGAGTTTATTTATTTTGTCTCTAATTAGGCTTGCAAAGACTTAGCTAGATTTTTTCTATCCTACATTATAACTTTTTATTTATTTATTTTATAATATAAAAACTATTTACAATATCCTAATTTTATGTTCATGCATGTTTGTTTTTTTTTTCTTTGCTTAAATATATATGCACCATAACTTTAGTAATAGTTTACATATTGCATATCATTCATGATGCCGGGTATCCAGCTATTCTTTACCATAAACGCATAAAACAACATTGGCAAGCTGTCACGGTTTGGACTACCACTTAGGATCTTTTGGCTCAATTATGGTATCCAATAATGTTCAACATATAAAACATACAAATTATATGCATGAATATATAAATTAGCATAATGTAAAAAGTTGTCATATTATAAAAATAAAAATAAAATGTTATAATGTAGGTATAGAAAAAGTTATGCATGACATGAACATATGTAATCGTCTCGCAAATACAATGTCTCAATCGTATTCCACCTTGGACTGCACTAGTATCTTACTATACAAAATACTGTCATCTAATAAATACAAATGATAAAATAAAAGAGTGGGTCTCATGTGCACCTGGTGCACATAAGCCTTATTGTGCACTCCATTTACTTAAAGGGGGGACCTCAAATTTTCACTCAAATACACTTTATATCATTTTTGCGTCCGCAAAACGGGTCCGCAAGTGACCTGCGGAACTAATTTTTTTAATCGCGATATTGTATATAAATAAGAGACGTGTTTGTTTTACAAAATTCGGTTGTGGCCTGGTGGTGAGCCATGCGACGGAAAGAAGTGCTAGGTCGCGGGTTCGAAACCTACAACTTCATTTTATTATTCAAATGCTGTTAGTTTTATAGATATGTAGAGTAAACAGGGAATTACATGTAATTGGATATTGGTGTTGTGGTGGTAATTACTTTGTTTTTTAAAAGGAAAGGTCATGGCTTCAAACCCATTTGCCTACAACCTCAAATATATTTTTATCAATCATCATCTTTATGTTTTAATTTATATTTATAATTTTATTTTTGAATTTTTTTATTATTTCTTTTAATTTACAAGTTATACTTTTTAGAAACCCATTTATGCGCTGCTTTTTATTATTTATGTCTTTTGTTTGCAAAAGGTAAGGTCATGGGTTCAAACTTCAAATGTCCTAATTTATATTTTATTAATTATTTT
>JAUEKW010194402.1:0-15666 GCA_032274785.1 Ajuga reptans | reverse complement strand
CAACGAGGCAACAAGGAACTGTTCATTCGGCTTCATGCCTTCCAAGTCTAGACTGTGCAGAATCATTTGGTATTCCTGTATTTGACTTGCAACAGATTTTGAATCCACCATCTGAAATTTTAGAAATTTTCCGACGATGAACTTCTTAGTACCCGCATCTTGAGCGCTGTACTTTTTGTCCAGTTTCTCCCACAATTCCTTGGCGGTCTTCGCATAATAGTACACTGTATAAAGTGTATCAGACAGACCATTCAGGATACAGTTTTTGCACATGAAATCATTGTGATTCCATGCGCCCAGAGTTAACTTCAGGCCATTGGTGACCTGAATACCTTGATCTGTTTTAGCCGTTGAATCAGGCTAAGCGTCCACCACAACACCCGAAGGTGGATCCTCTGTCACAAAACGTGGCAGGCTAAGCGTAGTCAGATAAAACAACATCTTTCTGCTACCAACGCTTGAAGTTTGTACCCAGAAATTTTTCTGGTTTTTCGCCCTGTATATTGACTGGAACAGGGACAATAGGCTGTTGAAAGGGAATGACTGAAACCTGAGTGGCATCTCCTTGAACGCTTGCAGACGACATTTCTTCAAAAACACAGTAGTAAAATTTTTGTCTTAAATTGTTAGTTTTGTGTATGGAAAAAGATCACTGAGTCGAGTGGTGGCACTCTGTCTTTAAGAAAAAATTGCCCGAATTACAATAGTCTCCCAAGATAAAACATTAAAAAGTCACAGGAGGAAAAATAGAGCAGGGAACCGACTGAATTTCTGTGTGTCCGAATTTGAACAATAAATGTTCTATTTATAGAGGGAATAACGCAGGTTATTTTGTTAGAAAACTTTAAATTTGAATTTTAAATTCAAAATTCCCGTCTGTATTAAATTCTACCTGAATTCAGGGACCAAAATTAAATCTTATCTAATAAAGGGAGCAAATTAAAAATAAATTAAATATTAATATTAATTAGATAGACCTCCCAGGCCCAAGCCCAAGCCGAACCGGCCTAGCCCAGCCAATACCAAGACCTGGCCCAAGCCCGAGCGGGCGGCGGCGCGCGTGTGGGTTTTCATCCGAACCCACATTTTCCTAGGTCCTCCCTCTTCCACAAACTTGGGAATCCCCTTGGGGCCCCAAACCCTTTATGAAACTAATGCATTATATATTGGACACTTTTAACTTTTTCTAGCAATGTGGAACAAATGAGTTTGGCCAAACTTTTCCCCATTTTTCATGACTTTAAACACCTATATTCATGTACCAATATCTCTTTCATTTCTTGATAAAATTTAATGAAACTTGATACAAAAATAATCTACTCCATTAGTAGATTAAGCATGTACGAAGAAACAGAATTTCCGACATGCGGGGCCCACTAGTCTAAGTCATAAAAGTTGTGAGATAACCCATCCAATTTAGCTAAAATTAGTTAAATTTCCTACAACATATACTTCACACACTACAAACACACATTAGGTACCAGCACAACACATACTAAACAGACACTACACACACTTTCTCTATTTCTCCTTTAAAAAAATGAAGGGAAAAATTCAAACAACTAAAGAGTTTCTCTCTACTGTTGTGCTAATGGATCTTCTCTGAAACATCGGGTTTGCACTTTATTGCAGGTTGCGAGAAACATGTCCCTCAATTCCTTGTCCATAGTGCAAATGAGAACGACGACATATAGATATTTCGTGGTACACAATGCAACATTAAGGATCATAAATCCTAAAATATGTGACCAAATAATGAGTTTAGTCATCAACGAGCTTAATTGTATGGAGCAAGTAAAAAATTAGACTAAGGAAGTCCTTTTAGTCGATAATTGTTCATGGCATAAGTTATTGGTGAAAAATAGTTTGAGAGATTGCTAACCTGCTTGATACATTTTTTTTTTTTTAATTTTTTTTTTTTTTTTTTTTTTTTTTTTTTGTGTGGGGGATTGGAGAACGTGTTTGAACGATAATCTTTTATTATTTAATAGTGAAACGATGTCACTAAACTAATATAATTCAGGGTTGGTATTTGGTAATGATGGCGCCTAATGATTTGGTCGGCGGTTGATTTGCTTACTGGGCTTTGGCCCACTGGGGAATGAAAGGTAGGCTTTCGGTCATAGTGCTGGCTCAGTCCAAGTTGGACCATGAGAAATAATTGGCCCATTAAGCTATGTGCACGACATAGGCGATTACGATTTTCTATTCTTAGGTAACTAAATTAGCGAAAATTTTAAGCCACATTCTTTTAGTATGAAAATGTTAAAAATATCTTATTCTTACTCTACTTATGCATTGGGATATATTCGAATGAATTAAAATTTCATATCCTATTCTTAGCTATGTTTTCTTCTACTTGTTCTAACACAAAATTTAATTACATTACGATATTGATAATAATAATAGAGTAACACTTATGTGCCCCCATTGCATGGGTCTTTTTATATGCAACGGGTTGACCCAAATTCAATTTTTAAAAAGGTATTAGTTTTTTTTCTAAAAATTATTACTTTTTTGCAAAAAGGTATCAATCGAAAAAGTATTACTATTTTTAATAAAAGTATCAATTCAAAATTATAATTTCATTCATAAATTTATTAAAACAAGTAATACTTTTTGCCAATTAAGTAATACCTTTTGGCATAAAAGTAATACCTTTTTGACGGGTAGAATTATCCTACCCGTTGCATATAAAAAGATTAATGCAACGGGGGCATATAAGTTTTTACCATAATAATAATAATAATAATAATAATAATAAGAAGCAGCTATCTAGAAAATTTTAGACAATTTAGTATGTATATATATATATATATATACTGCTACTTATTTTTTGGTTTATTTTCTTAATAAAATCACGCTACTTTCTATGCGCTGACTTAATTTATTACACATTAACTATTTGTTATATTTTCAATTTTTGTCTTTTTTTGTTGTTGTAAAATTTGAATTTTATCTACTTGACACTGTTCAAGTAGTTTTTGTTTTCACATATCTGACTTAATAATATAATGAAACCGTTTATAAATAGTAATTTATATATTTTTCCGCCCAAATACTTACTTAATCTAGAAATAACAATTTTATGGCAAGATTATACTAATCACAAATTTTGACTAATTTGTTGATATCAATATTTGGAATACTAAATCTTCGGCTAATTTGTTTATATTTAGAAAATATTCTCCCAGTATATATCGATTATATTTATAGTAAGATTATGCTAATCACAAATTTCAGCTAATCAGTTAAACATATCAATATTTGTGCTAATCTATTGATATTTGGAATATAGAAATTTATGGTAAGATTCTCCTAACCACAAATTTCGGTGGATTTTCGGCCATTAAGCATGTTTACCTAACTTATCTTCTAAATCTTTTAAAAATGGTATGCAGATAATATTAACCTCTTATTTGATTTAGCATTTCACAGTATATAATCACCTAGTTATTTCCTTTAATTTTGCAGTTTAATAGCATACAATCAGGGAATAATTTTTTATAATTAAGCGGCTTCATAGCACAATAATCGGACCATATTACCACAAATACTAAAATCACACGTATCTTCACCATATCAATTAAATTTTGGTGCAGCCAATTGGTGCCCACTGGTGGGCATATGATCAATTTCGTACTACAATATAACTACATAAATATATTATCTTTATTATATATTCATGATACATTTACAATTCGTGCATCGTACAATGTGAGATCCTAGTACAATATATATATTGAGAATATTACATGTTGATGATTTATATAATAAATAGTGTGTATACATGATTCAGATATTGCCATATTGGAAAACCGAATATAATTATATTTATATTTGTACTTTTCTAATCTAATCTAACTAATATGATTTTTATTCAGATAACTTGAATTCAATCTCAAAATGAATAAAAAACAGTCTTTCACGACCTTTGATACAAATGAAGCAAAGTGGGAAAGTATGGTTGTTGTGTATTTAGTAATTCTAATTTTAAAATTATATTTTTATAAATCTATTTTTAGCGGTGTGTTTAAAACCGCCAAATTAGAATCGGGCAAAATTATTTCGGTAGATGCTATATGCAGTCAAAACTCAAAAGACCAAAAAGCCCTCCACATAAACCAAAATTAAAGATACGGATAACACTTGAAAATTATATTCCGCGTACCCCATTCATCCTCCACAATTTTTTTGCCCCCTGTATATCCACTTCGTTTCATCACTTCTCCACAGAAAAAGAGAGAAACTCTTATTGGGGAACTGAAATTTCCCCCTTTCTTTCTCCAAATTCCCATGGCGAGGGCTCTAATCTCGTCTCCGTCTTTCCTGGGAACTCCACTTCCTTCTCTTTCCCGCCATGGTTTTGTCCCCCAGGTCAGGCGCATCAGCACCAAAGTGAAATTTAGCCTCCATCAGCTCCCCCCGATTGATCATTCAATTGATCTCAATGCGATTGCTCAGAGAGCTGAGAGCTTTCTCTACACGCTTGCTGATGCTGCTGTGGCTGTGGACGGCGGCACAGCGGCGTCCGACTCCTCTGCTGCTGTTCAGAAAAGTGGAGGGTGGTTCGGGTTTATTTCGGACGCTATGGAAGTTGTGTTGAAGGTAAATGATGATTTAGGCAGTTCCTTTTTTTGTTTCCCTTTTTTTTTTGTTGAGTTGGTTTGTATAGAGGTTCGAGTAAAATTTGTTTTCTTTGTAATGAGTTAATAAAATCTGGTGTAGTGGATTGTTAAGAGGGTTTCTGGTGGGAGTGAAGTTCCATATGGTTGAATTTGCCTTGCAGTAATTTTCTGAATACTTTGGTGGGCGATTTACGATTAAGTAAAAATGCTTACTTTACAACAAAAAGAAAAATAACAAGGTTCTTTCCACCCTTCCATGATGTAAGTGAAATGATCTTGTGGCTGGGTGATAATTGCCACCTTCAAAAGTACTGTATCGTAAGCATAAATCTTCTGTAGTTTGTTTTCAAGTGATATGTTACCATATATTTCCGCTGTGCTAGTTCTAGTTTTTGTATATATTTTCAAATCATGCTTATATATTTTTCTTTTTGTTTTTTTTTACTCAAAGCTTGTCATCTATAATTCACGATGAGCTTAGAACTAATAAGTTTGATAGAGGATTTATTTTTTTGTGGAGCTCACAGATACTGCGCAAATTGCGAAAATGGTATTATCAAATGCAAGGTGATCCTTAGGAAGTTTCATTTTGATCATGATAAACAATAGTTAAGCATTTGCACAATCTTGACTGCATTCTGGCTGATCAAAACCACGTCAATGACTTGCGTCGAGGCACTGCCAGATTTGGGTAACACCTGGATTTACTTTTATCAGGTACTGAAGGATGGACTGGCTACTGTTCATGTGCCATATGCTTATGGATTCGCCATAATACTGCTCACAGTTCTTGTTAAAGTTGCCACACTCCCATTAACCAAGCAACAGGTAAGCTGTTGCTCTGCATCTATTTGGGATTGTAAACATGTGTTCTTTTGCCACTAAGACTGCGCTTGCATCATCAGTTATCGTCTTATTTATTCAGAATCATCTTATTTATTCAGAGGTTGGGTGGTTTTGTTTTCATGTATGACATCACCTGTTCTCACATATCATCATTCTGCAGTAATTTGAGTGATTGTTCTCTTTTGGTAAATATTTCTTACTAGCTGGGTGATATCTGTAATTGATGTGGATTTCTACTTATATAAGGTTGAATCGACGCTGGCAATGCAGAATCTTCAACCAAAGATCAAAGCAATCCAACAAAGGTATGCAGGAAATCAGGTGAGCATCTTATCTGATGTTTTTTCCAAACAGTTGTTGATTTTCTATTACTAAGTTATTCAGGTTTTAGCAGTTAGTGCTCGAGTGTTCTATGTGCATTCTGTTAGTTGTTGAGTTCATTGGTAATCATGATTATTGTATTCTGATGGCAAGAGAGGACTGAGCGACAAAATAGCAAACAATTAAATAGGATGTGGCATGATTTGCTTCCTATTGTCAAAGGATCTTTTCACATGAGAAACGACACAAAGGTCTTAATTAGTTCATATTTAACATGGTGAGTTTTTGGAAGGCATATTGGAACTAGTGCATTTATTTAAGTTTTCTGAATATGGCTGATGGACGGATTTACTCGTTTCTTCTTACCGTGATATAATATGCCAGTTCAACTGTATAAATTTTTGCTGTCAGTTTTAGAATGTGGGTATAAAAGTAAGTCTAGGCTAGCTTCTTTGCTAAATCGCTAATAGGGCATATGATGCTTTTGACAAAAAAAAAAAAAGAGAGGCTGTCAAAATGCATTTATTTGAGGCTGTCAGAATGCATTTATTTGAGTTTCAGGTCCATGCCTTTCTGTTAATATTCTCATGAGGTTGAATCTTTAGTTTTTAGACGTGCAGATCTGTAGAAAAAATGATTCTTGTTTCTCATGTCCTGAGAGGCCTGCACAAATTTAATTATAAATAATATATTTGTTGTATTTACCCTATTAAATGAAGAACTGAGTGTTGAGGAGTTAGAATTGTAAGTCTGAAAGTAATCTTGCTTTGAACTTTTTTGCTTAGTTTTGAGGTGTGATATACTGAGACAATCTTTATTATAGATATTTTCTGCTTTGCCACGTCACCTAGGCGTGCTAATGTTCAAATATTAAAATTTTCAGGAAAGGATACAACTTGAAACTTCTCGTTTATACAAACAGGCAGGGGTCAATCCTCTGGCAGGTACAGTTTTGAACAATCATTCCACATTTCCTTCTATTTTATCGCTTGATGCTGCATATTTGACAGAAATATCCAACTCTAGCATTTTGGATTCAAACAGCTAGGAGTGACCATGCATTTTTTAATTTCAGCAGTCATAGGTAGATTAAGTATTCCGGGATGGTAGTGAGATCTCTATTTTGCACTTCTGATATTCCAGATCTTGATGAAGTATTTGGTTTGAGGTGTAAACCAGTAATTAAATTACTCATCATTTCTAGATTATAGTTCTTCCCACCCAAACTTTTTACTCAATTTTGACCAAGAAATTCCTTCAGCGGTGAACATTGCTATTATTACTAATTGTCGAAGTCAACATCATTTTCATTTTGAATGTTTATCACAGGATGTTTACCTACCTTGGCCACAATACCAGTCTGGATAGGCTTATATCAAGCTCTTTCAAATGTGGCAAATGAGGTACTCAAGAAATTGTTCAACAACATTAGCATATTTATTGTTACCTGATTTGTCATAATCAGCTATTATGACGTTGCTTTTTTTTTTCTTCCTTGTATCTGAATTGCTGAACAGGGACTGCTCACTGAAGGATTCTTCTGGATTCCTTCTTTGGGAGGACCGACAACAATTGCCGCTCGACAAAGTGGATCAGGAATTTCCTGGCTTTTCCCGTTTGTGGTAATTAAAAATTTAAGCTATTATCTAACTGAATCTACTTCTTTGATGTTAAAGTTTGTTTCTTACAGTTCCTCCAGCTCTTCTTTTTTTGTCATTGCTTACTTTCCCGAAAATCTTTTAGACAAGAAAGACATCTATGTCGGCTAATGATATGAAATCTTACTGCGTTTGGGGAACATATGGATAATATGCATCCTGCTTTGTGTATTTTGCAGGATGGGCATCCACCACTTGGTTGGCATGACACTGCAGCATATCTTGTTTTACCTGTCCTTCTTGTTTTATCACAGTATGTCTCAATGGAAATAATGAAGCCTCCACAAGTATGCGCCACATAGTTTGATTTCTGATTTCCAGAATCACTCCTGGCCCTGTTGCACTAATATCTTAATTCTGTTTCGTAGACGGATGATCCAACACAAAAGAACACACTTCTTGTATTCAAGTTTCTACCGCTCATGATTGGCTACTTTTCCTTGTCTGTTCCATCTGGGCTATCAATATACTGGTAAGTTTGAAGTTACCGGTCCTATTTTACAGAAGCCCTTAGCATCACGACGTTTAAGTGGGAATGCATGTGATACTCGGCTGTTCATGCTAAGAGCCATCATTAATTTTATAATGCACCACTAGGTTATGAAATATTCCATGTAAATATTTTATGATTTTGGTGTTGTATAGTTAGGAACAACAATAAGACAAGATGTGGCATGAGCAACTAAAATAGGATTTTGAGGGACGTGGAATGAAAATGAAATGGGAAATAGAAGAGTGAGGTACTAAGAAAGTAAGTTAACCTACACCAACAGTGACCTGTAAATTTTTATCAGCATGGATCTAAGATGGATGTTTGGGTTGTCTAGTAATGCATTTTTTATTATAATTCTTGTTATATTCAATCTCTTTTTATATGTTTTATGCTTTTATGAAAAAAATGTTTATGCTAATGTACGACTGACTTGTGGATATTATTAACTTAAAGCCAACCACTAATATATTTGATCTTTTAGGTTCACGAATAATGTTCTTAGCACAGCCCAGCAGTTATGGCTACGCAAATTGGGAGGTGCAAAGCCTGTTGTGAATGAGAATGCTAGTGGAATAATCAGTGCAGGACGTGCAAAACGTTCTGGTGCTCAGCCGGACCAGAAGGGTGAAAGGTAGGGTAGAAGTTTCAAGTTCCCTTATGTTGTTTGCTGTTCCAAAATGTCCTTCACTAACTAGAATGATTTCTGAAACAGATTTAAGCAGCTGAAAGAAGAAGAGAAGAAGAAAAAGATTAATGCACTTCCTACAATCGATGTTGAAGCTTCGGTTTCAGCTGATTCAGAGTCTGAATATGACTCAGACAATGAAAGTGAATCAAAGGTAACTTTAGTTCAACACATGAAAGCATGTGTTATTTCCTTCTAAATTATCTAAAAATGTCAATATGTGGTGTTGAACATAATTTCTTGCTTCCTAGAGACGTCTTCTCTCCAGTTTTAGTTTTCCCTGAACATGTATGGCCACATTGCAAGGGGACACATTAATGATGCTTTCTTCCCTCTTTTAAACCATCTTATGATTCCTTTTTTTCTGCCTGAAACTACAAGCATGTAGTTTCATGAGATTGAACCAAGTAAACAGTGATTGGTCTGCATGCATAGATGCGTGGAAAGTAACATTGAGAAAGATACACACCAACATCCCCTGTGGGGGTTGGGGAATTTTGGATTTTGAGGTTACTCGCTGAAGTTAATAAAGTAACAACTAGTTTTCAATTCAATTTTTTGAGTCCAAAGGTGTAAAGATAAGCTAAATATCTAACTTTTCATCTCTTGTCTAAGATTTAATATTTCTTATTAATGAAAACCATGAGCGTATGTGACTATGTGTGTATGTGCATAGTTGTGTGGCTTAAATTAAATGCAAAGTTAGTTTATCAATGAGTAAAGAGCAAAAAGAGGGGGCTGGAAGTTTGTTGAAGGGAAAGAGGGAAGAGATACAAGACCCGGGATAATTCCCGATGATTTAATGATACCCAGCCAATAGGCGATTACAAAGGTTAACTCTAGTCTGCCCTCTCCAATGAATGGTTTATCTACACTGATCTAAGCGCCCCAATCCAAAGGTTAAGAAATATTATAAATCCCAACAATTGTGCTAAATATTGTCTTTCCTCCTTCGAGTGTAAACATGAAAGCTAGGTGCTTGATTGCCTAGTTCACGTATAACTCAGTTCCCTGAGCAAATCCATGCTCTTTCTCTCAGATCAACTTATATCAGTATGGAATGATAAAGTTTCTAATCTCATTTTATATGATTATTCGTAAATTCATTTTCTAATTATGACTTTATTCAAGTGAACATGAACAAAAACTAAGGGTAGCAAAAATGAGAATGTTAAGATGGACGCGCAGACACCCTAACTTAGATAAAATAAGAAATGAATGCATCAAGAAAGTTGGGGTAGCGCGACTAGGTGAGAAAATCTAAGAAACACACTTCAGATGGTTTGGACATGCCCTTTGTTTGCACTTTTCTGAAGACTATAATAGATACATTGGAGACCCTCAGATGCTCCAGTATGCTGTATAGAAATTAGAAACCGACCAAGTCAGATTATAATGGATACTTAAATATAAATGAGAACATGTGTCTTGACCATGCCCAATGGCTAAATATGTCACACTTTGCTGATCTTACATAGTAGAATCAAGGCTTAGTTATTGTTCTTGTTCTTCTTCTCATCCTTGTTCTTGTTGTGTGATTGGTGTTTACTGCAGGACAAGGAAGTTCTGGAAGAGGCATATGCATCGAGCACAGTCAAACCAGTTCCTTCTGGGCCTAAGAGAAGTAAGCGATCCAAGCGGAAGCGTGCGGTATGACTTTTATGAAATTCTGTAGTTACAATGGACCTTGTATATTTGTTAAAATTGGAAATTAATATTTAGCGGCTATTTTGTTGCCAATCAATAGTTCAAGTTCAAGTTCAAGTTACAACTAATCTCTTTTTGTTAGGTTGAGAATTTTGGCTATACGTGCTCAGTTTGTCAATTGTACCTAAGTTGTGTAAATCAGAGGTCACAGTTACAGATTACCACAGAATCACAAATATTTAATTTCTTATCTGAGTAGAAGAAAACAGCAGTCCTTTTCTTGTAAAGGAAGAATATATTTTGACTCCTTAGATTCCATGATAGTTGCTCAAGCAATGCATTTTACGTCTGAATGTCAATCTTGAAAAGCGAATAGTCTAAATTATCGTCCATAATAGAATTTATTTTAAAAGGAAGCTTTTGCAGTGTGTGGATAACATAAAATCATTAAGCTTATAGATTTGACTATTATGATAATTTTATGATTAATGTGATATAAGCTAACTTTGGTTTTATTATCTTACAAATAAGTTGGGAATTTGATATTTTTAATTTTACAGGAGCTAATATGATCTTATTTTGTTATGAGCTTCTCTCTGCCTCATGTTTCCAATTCTCCATGTTCTTAAGGATATCTTATAACTATAAGGTATTTCCTGTGTCGTATTACACCCTGAAGACTTCCGCTGAGCTGATAAAAGATAGTAAGTCCTATGTCTTGTAAGATCGTTCTGGAATTTATTAAATGCTACTTGATTAAAGAAAAAGCTCTTGAAGTTTCTAAATTTAAAAAAAATAAAAATAAAAATCATGAAATTTACAAAATATTGGTGGTAACTATATTTTAAGTATGAAGGATTTTTTATTATCTTAAACATAAATTAGAAACGTCATAGTTAGGAGTTGGTGTTACGTTTTGTAATCCTGTTTTTTTCCTGCCTTGTTGAATGCTGGTTGTCTAGGGATTCCTCACTCCCCTCCTCTCTCTCTAATAAATGAAAAAAAAATACCAGATTTCCTATCAAAAAAATAAAAGAATAAAAAAGGCAGGAACTTCATAGCCTAATAAGAGCTTAATATTTTATTCTAGGCACTTAAAAGCTGTTTTGTAAATTATTTTTGTGAGTATCTTGTAGGTTTCTGAACATCCTACAAGTTTCCATATATCTTATTCAGTATCTTAGGAACTTGTAAGCTTATACTGAGATCCTTGAAAAAACTTATAAGCTTAGACAAACACCTTTAAATTGAACCATGTAAAAATTGGGGAATGCCATGTTGTGTGGGACGCTAAATTTCAAATAATTGTTTCCCACCAACTCTGGGTGATTGTCTGAAGTTGCTGGTCATAGCTATGACTTGGGTACGGTTAAACCATCTCAAAGTTGCTTACCACTGCTTTATAGAGTAATTGGCCTCATACTGGAAAAACTGAACTAGATTATGAAATTCGAACTATTTTACTAAGTACTATGATCAGAAGATCGATTTATTATTTCTAACCCTCCAATAACTATAACGAAATGTTTGCCCTACATCATGATTTTTGCGTTTCATCAGACCTTAGACCTTGGACGGTGGACGGTTATTTCCAACTGGGCTTGGCCCAGATGGTGTCTTGCGAACCTTCTTCTCAGTTGCCTCCTTTGCGTTTCCCTGTTTGTATAAATGATTATATTTTTAACTATTGCATCAACTTTAGCATAACATCGCAGAGTCAAAAGATGTCGTGAATGTGCTTACCCAAACTTTCCGAGTGGTCCCTCCTGTCTTTCTTGACTCATATGCTGCTGCACTTATCTTCAAACTCTCTGCAGCAGGTATTTAAAAGGTAGCAGCGCTTCTTTAAAACTAGCATCCTTAACAGCTGAAATGTTATTTTTGAATCCCGTTCTTTCTTTGTGTGTGGAGTGTTGGAGTATAAGATCAGATTACAGTAAGGTTTTGTTGGATTGAAAGTTTGAAGGTGAATTGGAATTCATAGCAGCCAGCAAATTCATTAGCTACTGTTCAGATTGATATGCATTAGAAGCCCATCAATCTTACTTTGAACTAATTTTTGAGTGATTTGGTTTGCATTTCAAATCCCTCAATGCAAGCACAACCTAACGTTGTTCATGTGAATGATAACAGGTTGATAGTAATAGGAGCTTACCTGATTTAGTTTCTTGAACGCTAGAGCTACTAGCATAGTGTGGCTGAAATGCAACGAATATGAGCCATATCAGTAGAATAGGAAATAAGACCTGTCGAATTTTCATTTTTAAGTACCTAAAGATGAAAAATGACTGAATTACGAGTCCGATATGCGGGTATCTCTGGTACTGCCTTCTTATTGCCTGCTAATTATAAGCAGCGAATGTTGTGGTAAAGGTGATGGGGATCGTTTGCCAGTATGGCTGGTGGGGTGATAAGATGAGGGAATCTGGTTTTGTGCTCATTGTGAGTTGACTTCTTTCTTCCTCATCATACTCTCTTGTTGAGTCATTCTACTCATCATTGCATCAACTGTGTGTTGTATGGTTATGCATGGGTTTCAGGGACGGAGCCATGATTTCTTAACGAGGGGGGCGAAATAATGTTTTTGGAATATTTATCAAAGTTTTGGAATTTGAGGGCGGAGAAATATGTTCTTTAACTACAATTACACTGTATATGTATATACACAGTAGTTCCATCGGAAAATTTGAGGGGGGCGGCCACCGCCACTAGCCCCCTTAGCTCCGGATGGGGGTAGGGGAACTTTTGGTGGAGAGTTTCCTATATATAGTGCTCGAGTAAGTTAAAATTTAAAGGAAGATGAAGACAGAAACAAGTGGGGCAAAAGTTAAATTTCCACCAAGAAACTGAATGGTGTTTGTACTTATTTGGTGGCAAGGTTTCGGACCTCGTGATGCTGCATCTTATGTGCTTGCATCAGGTGCACTATGCATATTGTTTTACATGGTGTTATAGATACAGATAAATGCGACCCTGTATAAATACGGTGAAGGGCTGATATGCTTATAGCTGCCACGTGAACACGTAGGAGTGTTTATTACCTTAACACACCTCTTCTGATCATGGCGGGCATTAGTTCTTGTGCCCACTGTTGATGTATAAATATCACATTCCTAAATTATGGATGAGGTAATTAATTGCATTCTATGAGATCTTGACACATCTTGTGCCTACTGCGAGTAGAGGAACGTGATTGATTCTTTACGTGCATGCACACTAGGGGTCAAATGAAATAAAATCTATTCTAAAATAGTGTTCCATTTTCTATCCAACTCTATCGATATGTGATGTGTTTGTTTGTGATATCATAAGGATGTCATTTTGTGTATGTAGCATGTACCGACAACTGATAGAGTTGTAGTAAAAGATAAATCACATACACGAGTGTAAGTTGTACGTAGCTTCTCCAAGGCTCCAAGCATGCCTTCGAGGGCCTCTCAGGAAAAATCATTTTATCCAATTAGTCAAGTAGGTTTTGTTATTTTTTTAGTTATGGAAACATAAGTTTTATTTTAAGACGAAAGTAGATGAATATCTTTTTAGGTTTATATATATGTATGTGTATAGTGGGCGTCGTTATCGTGATGTGTTATTCAAATGGCTCATAATTTGATTTGGTTTAGTATAGTATAGTGGCATAAGATTAGTGCTGGCAAATGGCAATATTCGAAACTTTCACATGGATATTATGGGTGGTCAGATTGGCAAATGATGATGTCGTGTAATCATATGCACGCATTTTCATTTATTCCAACCCAATCAATGTCTATATATAGAAGGCGTTATCATGTAGATTTATTCTTTGTCATCCTTGTGCATACCCATGCTAATTTTTTATTTTTTTTTGATAAGAAGCTATGCTAAAATTTTAATTAAGAGTATGTTTGGCTAAGCTTATAACTTCTCGATATATTTTATAAGATATTTGAGAGTTTATAGACTCTTGAAATATGTTTGATAAAACAAGATGCTAAATAACTTATAAGATGAAAAGAAGTTTGTAGAACTTATAAGCTCAAAAAAAAAAAATTCCTCTAGCCATCTTATTTTTTAATAGTTATATTAAAATTTTACATACTATACACACACACTTCACACACACTACATAAAATTGCACACACTACATAAACTTCACGCACTTCCTTTGACATGTACTACACACTTCTTTTACATACTTAACACATACACAACACACATTACACGTACTTATGTCACGGAGGGAATATAAGTTTTGAATTCAAACACGACTCTGTCAACGTACATAACTATACTATCTCCCTGTATTAGTTAATGTAAATAAAAATAAAAATAAAAATAAAAATTTTATGAACATATTACATATATGATTAAATAAATTAAATCAATAAATAAAAAAATTATATAAGCAAGAATTTGTAGTTTTTTCGGTTCTTTATAAAATTGATAAAATACAACTCCTTGTATATCAGTGAAACTTGACCCTTTATGTTAATTTACATTATCATACTCAGAAATTTGACCAAATTACAATATAAATTTCAAGATTTGCGAAATCTACAGTAGATCCTATGCAATTCGTCCCAAAATTTAATTTTTGGCAGCAAAATGTCACGTGCCGGCTAAAATTAGGGGTTTCAGACCATTTTAGATGAATTGGCACCAGAATCCTACAAGAAAATTAGTATTTTATTTTATTTTTAATAGAAAATACACATCACCCAATTAATTATTTAATCACCTTAAAAAATTAAAAAACAATTAAAATAATTCACAAATAAATAAAAGAAAATCTGTAAAAAAAGAACATAAATCTTTTGCTGTTCAAAACAGAAAAAATACAGAAACTTTTTCCTGTAAATAAAAAATTTCTGGAAAAAAGTGAAAAAAATATGTTATGTTCATCATCTTCTTCTCCACCCTCAATCCCTGTTAATCAGCTTCTTCCCCCAGAAAAAGCAGCTTAATTGTTCTTTAGTTAGTTGAAAACTTGAATCAAAAGATGAACAGGGAAATTATGTTGGTTGAAAACTTAAAATAATAATACAAAAGAAATTATGTTAGCAGCTTAATCCATGTCCATCCTTCACCAAGAGCTTCGACTGAAAACTTGAATCAAGACAAAGCATCTTAATCCATGTTCATCATTCATCAAGAGAAATTACGTTAGTTGAAAATTCGAGATCTGTTTTCAAGATCTAGAGCCAGATCCTGATTTCAAGATCTGATTTCAAAATCAATTTTCTCTCCTATCTATTTGCGATCTGTTTCAAATTCGATTTCAAAATCTTCCGCCGCAGCAGATCCGGAGCTTCATCTGCCAACTTTGCAAGGGCATAGCCATGGTGTTCTTCACCGTGACCTCAAGCCCCAAAATCTGTTGCTCGATAAGGAGAAGGGCATACTCTCCTC
>JAUEKW010194183.1:0-15674 GCA_032274785.1 Ajuga reptans | reverse complement strand
TGATTGTTGATTGGTAGGTGTATTTTATGTTTTAAAAAATATTAATAAAATGTGTTTTAGTAAATTAATAATAAATAGTTAAAAAGCTTGTCATTCCTTTTTTTTTGAATCTCCAGTACGTGATTTTTTTTTATTTTAATTTTTTGTTCGCTTAACTTTTATAAATTCGAAAAAATTATTTAAATAATTAGATTTTATAAAATGTTATAGAATTTAATATTACCGTATGTATTTAGTCAATACTATATAAAAAATGTAATTAATAAATATATTTTATAAACCCTAGTTAAATTTATTTTATCAAATTAATATTATAAATTAAACTTGATCGCTTTTAAATTTGATCCATTTCACAGACGGACCCACATCAGAACCCCAGCTTGACCCATTTTATTCTTGACAAGGAATGAATTTTTTTTACGGAATCCGGACTAATTTTGTGCCAGAAATTCCATAGGAAGATTCAGAAACCATCAAAGCTGCTGGGCAGGTAAGATATCGTCAAAACCAGATCTGCAAAAATACAAAAAAAAAAAAAACAATTTAAAATAAAAAATATAGCACGCCCATGGAAAAAAAAGATAAACTAGATCTGCAATACAAAAAAATTTATATCACGCCCAACAAAAAAAAAACAGATCAAATAAAAATGACAAGAAATTGGAGATATTTCTTACCGAAAAACCCATATCTGTTGCGCAAGGCTGAAGAGAAGCTGGTGCTTCGCCGGAGTGCAGAAACGGCAATGAGGTGGTGGTGGTGTAGGAGATGAGTGGATCTTGCCATGGAGGAAACAGATCTGGGCGTGGATCTGCAGTAAGATCCAGGGGATGGAGTGGTTTTGCCCTGCAGACGAAGGCTTGGTAAAATGTCGGAGGGGTTGTCGGTTTTGAAGCTTTTCTGTTAAAATATGTTTTCGGATCCCACTAGTTGAAGATGAAGGTTTCGAGATTTCTTTTGGAGATGAAGCTCAGTTTTGGAGATGGAGACTGTTGCTGAAGATTGCTGTTGATTTCGAAGGTTTTGGTGAGGAAGGTTGGTGGTGGAGATGGTGATATCTGAGAGAGACGAAGAACTCATTCGAGAAGATGAATAGTGCAGAGAAGATAGAGAGATGAGGAGAGAGAGAGGGGGCATTCAGAGATGAACAATGATGAGCAGCTGTCTCGTGAAAAATGAAAATAATAATGATGGGAGCCTTCAGCCATATCAACAGTGCTGGTTGGGCCTCAACCTCTTCAGCCCCAACACCGAACGGGCTGAGCCAACCAAGTTTGGTTGGCTCAGCCCATACCAAACACGCCCATTGAACTTATTATTTATTTCTACATATATTCTATAAAAAGAGTAATGAATATTATTTATTTTATTACATTAGTAAAATTTTATTTTAATTCTAATTTAATTTTTAGTATCATTGATGGGCTTTCCTAATACCACTTTTCTTTCGATCTCATCATTCATCTCACGCCAAAGTCCATACACCCCCCAACTTTCCCTGATGGTCCCGCCCTGTTTTTAGTTTTAAAACTTAAAAACAAAATAAATAGATCTGTTTTACCAAAAAAGCCCCCCTCAATTTGATGACACTTCACCCGCTAAAAGTGACTCGCTGCCTCCCCACTCCAGACCTACTTTGGTCATTTACCATCAACACGATGATTATTTATTTTAATATGATCACGCTTAGCTTTTTCAGTATCCTTTCCAACTTCTTTCCTCCTCCTTCCATCGCTTCTCCAATTCTCTATACATGCAAAGCCTGTCTCTATATATCATGCACACAGGAACACACGCACTGAGTGTGTCACTGCGTGCTAATTCTCCGCACGCCTCTATCAATTGTGTTTCGCGGCGGTCAATTCTGGATTGTAGTACCGGTTTACAGTTCCTGCAATTCGAGTAGGTTTTGGGGAAATGCTGGTGCTGGAGACCGTGATAGAGTTTTTATTGCCCTCATGGTTGGAGGTGCAGGTCTCGGTGGTGGCGGCGGCGCTCGTAATTGTGGCGTTTTGGTTCTTCAGTATTGATGGCGGCGCAAATGACCGGATGCTCGTGGATAGTTCGGCAAGCGGTACGGATGTGAATGACAACGGAGAGGTCTTTTCCGTAACTTAACCCTACTTTGATTCTCTTAATTTCTGTATCTTTAATTACTCCTCTCTCTCCCTCTCTCTCTATTTATATATATATGTGTATATATATTTTTTTGGCTCTGGTGTAGTATGGCAATTAGCCTATAGTAACATAATTAGTGGAACATAATTTATTATTGATAGAACGCCAGTTCTGTAAATTCCCGGTGTGTGTAATTATATATAGTCCTAATCTAATTTTAAAAAAAAAAATCTGGTGATAACTCGATTAGTTGGTTTTAGGTAGAAGATACTCTTATCACTGGAGTGAGTTAAAATTATCCTTCAGCACCGCCATTTTGTTTTAGATAAATAAATCCGTTTTACATGGTTACTGGATTAACGCTATTATGAAAAAATAAATGCTTAGTTTTCTAGCCACAGTGTCATGAGAGTTGGAAAAATCAATCGTTAATATCAATCTCCTAATGTAACTGGAAAAAATATATTGTAAATTAGATTATGTGCTTGATCAGAACTCTCAAGTAATCTGCCAATTTTCATTTGAATTTATGATGAGGATGACTAGTGCAAAACTTTAGTGTATGTTGATACATGTACCCATACTTTTGTTTTACTTTTGAATTTAATTATACACAATTAGTGAAAAACATAGCGAGTCAATTTTCTAAAACTGTGCCAGGTACACATGGTGGATTTCTTCGAGATTTAATTTGAATAAATAAATAAAATTATAAATATTAGAAAAGTATTGATGGAATTCTATAGTAGTTATCATTCTGATGCGGTATTAAATTCCTGAGTAAGACTTCTCATACTGACCTTTGATGTGAGGTTTTAGGAACTTGGTAACTTCTCTTTATTATGATAAATGCATGCTAATTTATCTAGCGCCGGTTCTATGTTTTATTACATTTATTTATTCATTATCTGTTTCCCGTGGTCATTTTCAACTTTCTTGATATGCTGTAGACTGGCCAGTTTAGAGGACATCGCCGGAATAGTTCTGGCTATTCAGTTAAGGTAATCTCTTTAACACCAAGCAACTTTTCATTTCTCTAGTTACTTTGAGAATTGAACTTCTTTAATACACTACAAGGTTTAATAATCATATTTCAAAATAAATTTGCCCCCTTATGGTAGTGAGTCCTTTTCAGGTGGAGCTCTTAGCAGCAAGAAATCTTACTGGGAGGAATCTGAATGGCACATCAGATCCTTATGCAGTTATCTCTTGTGGTGGAGAGAAGCGCTTCAGGTGATGCTTCTCTTTTGGCTCACTAAAGAACTGAAGAACAGTATTTCAAAAGAGGCATGCAACATACATACTCTGTTTTCTTGTTTTTAGTGATGCATGACATATCTGAATGAGTGGTGCCATCTCTTATGTTTATTTTTGTCTCTGATTAGTATTTATTTCTAGTTTTACTATTTCCGTCTTTATATAGTGCCTCTAATTATGCTCGGAGTAAGAATTTAGTGAGACAACGCTAGGATTTTTTCTTTTCGTTTTTTTGGGGTGGGGGGTGGGGGCTCACTTTTCTTTTATGTCACTAAGGGCAAAGAGGAGGGACTATTCAGTTGTTCTTTTATTCTATGATTTTATACCAACTCTTTCTGCATTTTCTAATCCAATCCCGGTGCCCATTTTCCTTTCTAAATGTATCTCGTAAACAAGTGAATTTGGACATCAACTCATCAGTATAATTATTTCTTTTTTTAGTTTATTATTAAACGTGAGTTGTAGTTAAAGTTCATTTTCTCTGGTCTGATTATGGCCCATTACCTGATAGTCATTGTCTCATTCTTTGGAAACCTTCCACAAATGAGTTCATCCTGTCTTGCGACAATGAAAACAAGTTGCATAAAAAGAGATGCATACTTTAAGGTAACAACTTTAACAGGTCCTTCCAGATAATTTCTCGACGTTCAGCCAAGAATCTGAATGAGTCTATTCAACCCAAGAGGCACATTTATGCCATGAAGTTGATTTAGTGTTTTGATCGCTAAATTTCCAGGCAGTTCGCTCCTGTTTGCATTGATAGCTCTGCCGAGACTATCGTTTTTGTCTCTGAATATATGCTTGTCAGTTCATGCTGGACAATACAGTTATCTTTTGCGTCTGATCACATTGCTGAGATGCCTTTCTTCATTTTCCTATGGCTTTGGTTTTGAGTAGTATAATTTCAAGTTCAGGCCTGAAAGCTTTACATACATTCACATTTCTGAAGATATTTCCAATCCTTTTATCGGCTCTCTTTACTTTACACCATTCGTCCATAATGTCTGAATATAATTTGATATTTTACTTGGGTTTTTTGTAGTTCTATGGCATCTGGCTCAAGAAATCCCATTTGGAGGGAGGGATTCAATTTTTCCGTAGACGAGCTTCCTGTTGAGGTAGTCATTTTTGCACGGGTTATTGTGTGCATGCAACATCTTGCGCCAATAAAGTATATTCATATGTCACCTTTATGAAGGAATTAAGCAAAATTACTCCATTTAATTTTGTGTTCCCAAAGAAAATGTTAGCTTGCTGTCTTAGAGGAATTTGTTTCATTTGTTCCATATTTTTTATTTCATAGCCGTCTTATTTAGGCCTCAAAGTGTATCAGTATGCCATATATCATATTTTTAATGGATTGCTTCTTTAGCTTCATATATGTCAACACAAATATTTAAGTGAAACAAGGGAACCCATGGATGGGGCTACTGAAAAAAAAACTCAAGGTTTTGAATCATGAAGCCAAGCAAGATTTGCTATCTAGGGAATCTGACAAATCTGTTAATAATCGAGCATATTTATGTCTGCAAACCCCATTTCTAAACTTGTTGACAAAGAAATATAACTGTAAGGTATTGGTAATTATACGCTTTCTGTGAGTGAATGTGAATATAGTTCCAAGTACACAGATGTATACTATATTCTATCTGTTCCCATTGTTACTCTTTTCAAACTAACTCTTTTACCAAATTGTATGACAGATTACCATTACAATTTATGGTTGGGATATAATTGGGAGAAGTACAGTTCTTGGTTCAGTAACTGTTTCTGTTGAACATGAAGGTCAAACTGGTGCAATATGGTATACGTTGGATAGTGCATCTGGACAGGTTATAAATTGTTTTCGATGTTCTTTGAGATTTATGACATTCTATAAATTCTATTTCCTCTTTTGTGTTCAAGATTATCTTCCCTTCTTCTGAATTACAAAAAACTTAACTTTGTTTGGATTTTTCAGGTCTGTCTTCAAATTAAAACACTACAACTTCGAAAGGATTCTACAAGGTAGATTTTCTTCATGTTTGCCAATTATATTTCCTCCATTGGGCGCATTTGCTAAAGTTTTTGAAGAATGTAAATTTGAAATTAGTCGTAATATCTTTTATTTTAATACAAACAATTGTTTAGTTATATACATAGATATCTGTATATTGGAATCTGCAATAAACAAAGATCAAAATTATCTAGGGTGTTCGATGCTAAAGATCCATTGGCCAAACAAACAGCAATAAGTCGAAAAGCAAGAGAGCAAGGCATTGCAGAGATAAACAGAGTAGAGGTAACCGTACGGCTATCAACTTCTGAGAGGTTACCGCTTGAAAGGCTAGACATATCAAGGTAGTTACTCGCGTTAGGTGCAATATATTTCATAGTCTCAAATTCTCAATTTCATTTGCTGAGCTGTCTTTTATTGCTGTAAGACTCTGTGCATTTATGTGCATTCCAAATTCAGAATTTGAGTAGTCCACCATCATATATTATAAGATACAGAAGAAAAGGTCAGACATGCACTTTCCATGAACAGGGCCAGTCTTTCTGCCCTTTTGAGTTTTGAGTAATTCCCTTATATAATATTTTTCAAGCTAACACACTTGAACTCAAGATGATTATGTTCAGAGATTGATTCACATGTGCAAAACACTTCTTTCCTCTATGTATTGCATCAAGGAAAAAAATATATTTTTTAAAAGACAAACTTCCTTCTTGACTAAGTTGCTTTATTTGTGTAATGCTTGTCTGCCAGCACTGAACAAATAGAGTCTACTTATACATTATCTGGTGTGAATATTATATCAAACACTGTTCAAACAGAATATTTTATCCATTATCTTATTTAATGTACTCCTTTTTAGAAAAAGGGCTCTGGATAAGCAAGAACCTGTGGTTCTTTATCAGAAATATGGCCCACTCCAAACAATATTTAATCTTCTCCCAGATGAGGTATGTTTTATACCTGTACGCCTGACATGCTTAGTAGTCCTTTATTTGCAGCGTTTTCTATTGTATTTTGGCTATTATAACTTGTCTCAGGGTAATTGGTGATATGTCCATTTTTCCGTATAAACGATTTTTTGTCAGGTTGTTGTAGATAGCTATTCATGCGCACTTGAGAGATCATTTTTGTATCACGGCCGAATGTATATATCTGCATGGCACATCTGCTTCCATTCTAATGTTTTGTCAAAGCAAATGAAGGTCAGTTTCTCGTCATCTTTCACTGTGATTGATTTAGCTTCATCCGAAAGACCTGTTCTCTTGATGAGGCGATTCTAAATCTTGCTAAATTATTAGTGAAATTGTTCATGATTAGATAACATTGTTCACTTTGGCATCATCTTGCTCAATTGTATACAGTTGTGTGTATATCTCATCACCATCTGCAACATTTCATGCAAAATTGTGTTGCTCAAACCAAGTATAGAAGTGTTGATATATTTGGATGTACTGCTGGAAGATAAACATAGAAATTTATTACTGCATATGGATGGAATTTCTTGCTAAAAAATATGTTGGATTGTCATGAAAGCAGGACATTTCTTTTTCCTCCAGATCTAACATGGTATGCAAGATAATGTTGTTTTCTCTATTCTAATTTCTGGAAGAGATGTGTGGCTGAAGTTACCTTTAATCTTGACTGGTTCATGTGGAGCAAAGTTGAGAGAACGTGTGTTGTTAAGTTGAAAGCACAAGCAGAATACCTTTGACAGGGGCATGTTCAATACAGGTTCCAGCCTGTAATTTTCTTGCCAATACTGGCTGAAGTTCGAACCATTACCGAACTGTACTGAACCGAATATAATAATAAATTATAAATTAAAAAATATATTATTCCTAAAAGATTAGTTTAAATAAGACTAAAATTAAATTATCTATAATTATGTAGTTAGTTTAATTTAACATAAATAATTAAAAGAACCTCATATTTAATTATTATATGATTAGTTATTATATGTTCAATACAGGTTCCAGCCTGTAATTTTATTTGAAGTTAAAAAAAAAAAAAGAATCAAGTAAATCTTATTAGTTTTCTAACATATCCCAGGAAAGTGTTATTTTCATCAGTGTAGATAATATTGTTGCTATAAGGGAAACACATGTTAGTTTTTCCAGTGAATAAGCTTTTGGGTTCTTACTAAAGAATCTGCTTGTGCCCTGTAATCCCCATGTTTATGATTGTTTTAGCATCTCACATATTGAAAAGTGAGAACTATACTATTTCCGTTGTGTGATTTCTCAGATTGAATGTAGGTATCGATGAGCTTAAGTAGTCTTTTCAGTTTCAGACTATAATTAAGTCAAAGATAAGTTTGTCTTTCTCGGTTTTTCTCTGTTTCTTATGCTTGCATTTTCCATTTTGGCAGGTAATTATACCTTTTGGAGACATAGATGAGGTAAAAATCATATCCCTGTTTCATTTTATCACTACCATTTCTATATGCTGGTAGGATAGATGGAGCTATGAAGTGAAATAGATCATTTAATTGGTTTCATATGATCTCACAGATAAGAAAAAGTCAACATGCTTTTATCAATCCTGCTATCACAATAATTCTCCGAGCAGGTGCTGTGGGTCATGGTGTGCCTCCTTTGGGTAATGCTGATGGTTAGTAATTGTTTTTTTTTTTTTTTTTGTTCTTCCATGTCGCCCTCTCTTATGTTCAACAGGTCAGATGACTACTTTATTAGTAGGCACCTGCACTATAAACCTTATAATCTGCCTTGCATGGGGAAAGGGAAAATAATTTAGGCCTCTCTTGAATTTGACGCTTAAATCCTCCAAATGACCATTATTTGCACAGAAGTCATAGGAATCTCTCCTATCATTCTGCCTTTGTCAACATTTGATCTTAGAGTTAGATCTGGATAACAAATTTTGTCCTTCTCCTTAAGTTACCTGGTGAAGCAAGCATAATCCAAGTGCTGATGAAATTTCTGCTGCGATTATATTGTTTTATACAGCCAGTTGCTTTCAACATTTGATAAGGTAGTATAGGACAAAGCTCTTTAACTGTTTATGAAAGTATCCCTTATTATGGAGAGGTTTCCATGTTATTGGTCTAGCATCTTGGGAAATAATCCGATGTATATGCAATCTATATAGACACTGAGAAGCAAGTTCCCCATTAATATGTTTTTCAAGTTCTTAGTCTCATCTTTCTGCTGCAGCTGGAGTACCATTTAAATGTCATTATCTTTTCCATTTATCTCTTTGCATCTCAAGTGCAAGTTTATATTAGACATCAGTTCTTTGTCCAGTGGTTCCATTTTTGGGTTCATTATTTTAATAGCTAACCTCCCATATGAAAAGATTAGCCAAAGATTATATAACGTTTCCATTTTAGATACAACTTGGTCATAAATGTTGTTTCAACTCATTCAAGAGTAACTGTTTGAAACAATGGTGCAGGATTTAGATTAGGTACTGCTGAATTAATCACTAATATACAGTAAAGGTTGACATTCGATTTTGTTGTATGGTTAATTGTATTCATCTTTCTTTTTCAGGTCGAGTCAGATACAAATTCGCCTCTTTCTGGAACAGGAATAATGCATTGAGTGCTATACAACATGCATCAAAGAACTATTATTCCATTTTAGAAGATGAAAAGAAGGTATTATCCTTTGCTTTTTGCCATTTCATGTCCTGTTTTTGCTATTTTAGAGCGAAGTCAGCCTGGTATGTAGAATCACTAGACTCGACTAACTGGCAATTTGAAACGGGCGACTGGGCCTTATGCCTTAGGTGGAGAGTTTTGCCTTTTGTTTGTTGGTCTGCTTCACTTCACATGTTGACCTTAATATGCCTGAAGAATTTTAACCATGACCATACTCATTCAGAATCTTGATATTAAAATATTTGGATCAGATCCATCTGGCTTGTTTCTTACCACACCCTATTAATGCTTTAATTTCCTATGCTTAGAAAATGTATCGTAAGACTAGAGTATAATAATCAAGGCTTCCTTGATAATTGAATGAAACAAGTGATTTGCTTCTACATACATAATAATTAAGCCACAATGGTCTTTTCACATATTTTAATTGAGAAATGTACTCCTGAGGTGGTAATTTTGATAATAAATAAACTAAGTGACTTGGTTGGATTGGAAGGAAGATTCGAATGCACAGATTCTGTTCCCCATAAGAATCTCTGAAACTGGTCTAATCTGCCTTGCGTATCTGAACTGAGTTCATCTGAGTGTAATAATGATGCTGAACAGAGGAACCTGGCATAATAATATGACAATGGAATCATAAAATAGAGTTGATGCTTCTTGAATATAAAACCAGCGATACAGTTGCTAGTAGAAGTGTAATCACTTTGGGAAAGATACTAATGCTTCAGTTCTTATCTGCTCAATTGTCTGAGTACTTCCTCAAAATACTTCTCTATTTATCTCAAAAAAGGAGAGGGAACTGTCAAGATTGCTTGATTTTCTCAAGGAGGAGCAACCAGCATTTCCAGAATTCGTAAGAGAAGAGAAGCAGTCAGCAGTGCATGCAGATGCTGGTTCTGTTAGAGGCAATGAAATCACATCCACGGCTTCTGAGGAAAACGTGGCCAATCCTGAAAAGTTTAAACCATTTATCAAAGAAGAAGTGCTTACTAGAATATACAATGTGAGTATCTCACTGTTCATCTTAAAGCCAAATTTAGCAAGACATTTAACGTTTTTTCTTGTTTCGCAATTTATTTTGCAGGATGTATTTCCATGCACAGTGCAAGAATTTTTCAAACTTATTTTAGATGATGATTCAAATTTCACAAGTGAGTACCACACTGCACGAAAAGATTCTAATCTCAAAGTAAGTTAAAAATTCTCTCAAGATTTTGTTTATTTAATTCAGTATCAATTTCGGTATTTTGTGCAACTGAATTTGAACTCAATATGCTTTACAAGGAGCCTCCATACCAAAGTAATTTGTTTTACCCTCATTTATAGTGATGTTAGCCTCTGAATGTGAAACAACTGAAGTGCCTGTCCTTTGTTGATCTCTTTAGTTAAGCTAAATAGTTGGCCTGCTAAATAATCATCCCTCCCCACTCAAGCCAAAAACAAGGATATAGCCAATCCCATACCTTCACAACTACCATATTATCTTTCTGTGTTTTACGCACTGGATATTGCAATTCGATTATCACTTTGCCTGTTTGACTCAAGTTAAAGATGGATACTGTAGAACCACTTATTTGCTGCTTGGAATCCTGTCTGTTAGTATTCTTGTAATTGGTGAATTTTATGAATAATCTTATGCAAATAAACTAGTATGAAAAGATCGTCTGGTTTTCACGTTATGCACATACCATATTACCATGTGGGAAAGCATGTAAGCCTCTGAGTTCTGTTATGGCAAAACTTCAGTTAAAAGATATGAAACTTGGTTTGTCTGGATATCACGTGAACTTCTTATCCAAATGTAAAGAGCATAAAGGATTGATCTTCATATGATTCAGCAAAGCTGTAATTTTTTTAGACGATTCAGCAAAGCTGTATTGGTAGCAAATTAATACCAAGTTTGAATTTTATGATTTTACTAATTTGAAAAACTAATTCTATATAAATGATCTCAAGTGTCCTCCATGTAACATCAGGTAAGTCAGTGGCGTGCCTCTGATGAATACAATGGTCAAGTGAGAGAAGTTACATTTAGGACCTTATGTAACTTCCCATTGTGCCCTCCAGATATACCAGTAACAGAGTTGCAACACGCTATTCTCTCAGCCGATAAGAGAACTCTGGTAATACTGATGTTTTAATGTTATAATTTTTTACTCAAAATTTTCGTTTCTTATCAAAAAGAAGAAAAACTATCTCAAAATTTGTTTTTATGGTGGCATTGATTTTAATTTTTTTCACTATGTATTTATTTTTTCTGTTAGGTGTTTGAGACTGTACAGCAGACAGAAGGAGTCCCCTTTGCATCATGTTTTGAGGTATGCAGATTCTTCAGATCTGTTGTTATATTTTTCTGCCAAGCTGGTAAAGAGATTTGAATTTGCTTGCCTCTTCTTTCCAATTTATCCTTCTGCCATTTATGTTTTTCTTTCTTCCAGAAATGATCGAATAATCCTACTTTTTGCATTTATTAAATTCTAGTTATGATGTAGCAAACCGAAAGATTTGAAAGTAATGAAATGAATTTGAGAAGGTATCACTTTTCCCAAGTCTGCAAGAAGAGTGCAAACTCAACACTAGTATTTTGTTATGGACGAAAACGGTACACCAAAGATGATTGGCTGATAGCATTAACTTTCTCAGTAACCAAAATAGAAGTATTTTAATAGTTTCATGAGGAGAGGATCTAGTCTCACGTGACGTGGAACCCAACTTTCATTTGAAAGAAAATTTGGCTGAGTCAAGAAATAGTCCACTGAGCTAAGTATAACATGACAAAGCCTGTATAATACTAAGTATATGAGTTTGTAGGTTTCAGATATCGTAGGACAATAGTTTCTACGATCAAAGTATATAACATTACATACCTAATTTACACATTCTTTTTAATTTTGTTTTGCTTTTTGAATCAGGGCCATTGTAGGTGGTTGGTAGAGACAAACTCCGATTCCTCATGCAGTGTGGATATTAGATTTGGTAAGTTTCTGCTATTTCTTATTTAGCGACAAACTTTTGAAGTTCATACCATGTTTTTAATCAGTAGCTCCAAAGTCTTTTTTGTTTTATGCAATCTCATTTTGAATATGCATTAAAGTTTGGCAACCATCTCAGGTGCATATTTCAAGAAATGGTGTCTGCTGCAATCCAAGATCAAGACAGCTTGTGTAGATGATGTATGTATTACCTTACTTTTTTGGAATATAAAAATAAAATAAATTTGCAGAACAAAAGCCTGAACCAATTGAGCAAATTGTGCAGAATAAGAAAGTGTACAAGATAAAGCTAGACGCTGCTTGCGCATACATCAAGTCGAGGACCTCCAGTGGCGATGAGATTGGAAATGCGTCTCCTTCTCCGGTTCTCATCCAGGAAAGAAGGTAAATTAATCGGCTGATAAAATCGTAAAATCTTTCCTATATGTAAACTTTTTCTTCATGTGTTCATAGTAACCTTCTTTCTCGTGTATCCTGCTTTTGTAAAGTTTGGTACTCTGTAAGTGCATATGATGATAACCAAATGATCTAATTACGTGCATTAGCAACCGTTGTGTCGTACGCCTGATCAAAACCCTGAAACCAAATCTCAAATCACACTAATGAATGTTGAATACATGAACCATTATTAGTGTACAGAAGAATCTGAAACATTACTTTCCTTTTCGTTGAAACAAATTACTTGTATTTAGAGTTTATTTTTTAAAAAATGTATTATTGGGCTTTTCAATGGTGACTTATTCAATAATTTTATGGCGGCGGCTAATGTCACCACAAATATTTCTAAGTACACCACATTTACTAAAGACATCACATATAAATACTCCTATTTTCTTTAGGCACCACATTAAATTCTCATTTTTCCCTTGTACTACTACAACTAATGTTCAACGTTTAGTTTCCAAACTTATCGTTGTATGTTCAAAACTTAGTTTGCGAATGACCTATGGTATGTTCACGATTTGGACTAACTATGGTATGTTTAAAGTTTAGTTTTCGAATGGACCATGGTAGGTTCAAAATTTTGTTTCCAAACTTTTTATTGTATGTCCAAAATTTAGTCTATTCATTGTATGTTCAAAATTTAGTATCTGTTCATTGTTTGTTCGAAATACAGTTTCCAAACTCTGAATGATCTGTTTAAAATCCCAGACTCACTTACTTCGTTCGGAATTTAGTTTCCGAACATAGTTAAGAAATTGCGGTTTGTATTTTATGAACGTTGTTCATCTGGACATATCTATAAAAAGTAAATTTATGAACTTGATATATGAAAAAATACGAAATAATTTACATTTTTTATATTTTTGCACCGTGTGTTGTCCATTATCTCTTCTTAGTCAAATTAGTTTTTTTTTTTCATGTAGATGGATGAATTTTAGGATTTATGGGAAAGAGAGTGGAGAGTGAAGAACACGAAAATAATATTTTTTTAAAAAAAATTACTAAAAGTAATGTGGTGGGCTTAGAATATTTTGTGGTAACTTTAGTCTTTTTATTTATTAAAAAGGCAACTTAGTAATTTGATTCAAAGTTATTTTTGTCTAAAAAAATTGTGATGTACTTAAAAATATTTGTGATGATATTAGCGGACGACTTTCATTAATTGAGTTATTACAGTCCATGTCAAGCAAAACGCAAATGCAGCTAGATGCAACAAATAAATTCCATACAAGAATTTTGAAGTGCGGCTTTGACAAAAGTGTGTGCGACAATATTAGCTTGTCTTCTAACAAAATAAACTTGAAACAGCGGTGTGTGGCAAGAAGCAATGATGACCCCATATTCCTTAAAATCCCTTTTTTCAAAATCATCTTTAACGAATGATTCTCTTTACTACATATTCAAAATAATCAAATTGTCTGGGAGATACAAGAGAAGATATGTTTAAATATGGGTATGCATGGTAATATATATTATCATCTTGAGTAACACTTATGTGCCCCCGTTGCATGGATCTTTTTATATGTAACGGGTTGACCCAAATCTGATTTTCAAAAAGGTATTAGTTTTTCTCTAAAAAGTATTACTTTTTTGCAAAAAGGTATCAATCGAAAAAGTATTACTGTTTTTAATAAAAGTATCTATCCAAAGTTATAATTTCATATTAAAACAAGTAATATTTTTTGTCAATTAAGTAATACCTTTTGACATAAAAGTAATACCTTTTTGACCGGGTAGAATTACCCTACCCGTTTGCATATAAAAAGATCCATGCAACGGGGACATATAAGTTTTTGCCTATCATCTTATATCATATTATCAGATTGGAAAGGTATATTTCCTTCGTCCCATAAAAAAAATCTTGTACTTTTACTATTATTTTAGAGCAAAAATTATTTTTGATATATGATTTTTTTATGAGACGGAGAGAGTAATTTATAAATCACCAGAGAGATTCCTTAATAAGAACATCTATCCATTTATGCTCCATTTACTTTGACAAACAAAAATAAGTTAATTATCTAGATCAGTGAGATAACTTCATATGATAGGATATAAATTATTATCCACTTCCAATGTTTACTCTAACATATAAGATCTAGATAAGGATATTAGCTATTTTTATTCACCTTTTACTATGTGATATACGTAAGTTAGGATAAGAGTGATTACCTAAAGGTCCCTTTTAATATTAAGCTTCCAATTTTTTCTAATGTTATCCCAAGTTTTGGGTAACTATCCTAGGGGGAGGGTGTGGATTATTATCCAATGTATTATTCGGGTTTTGACATTTTATCTTGGGTCGGAAGAATACCCCGCTTTTTATTTCCAGCAAAGTAAACACTAGATAAAGTTAGATAAAATGTCACTATCCTAGGTTATTTTCGAAAAGTAAATAAAACTTGGGATCTTTCTAATAGCTATCTCGCCAATTTACGCTAATTGGGGTTTCTAATTAAGGCCCCCAAAACGTAAATATGGGCTTGAATTCTGGTATGATTTCATGTTAAGAGTAATTCTACAACCATAATATTTCCACCTCTCCCCAACCCCAACGGCCATCAATGAACAAAAACATTCCTCACCTGAAACTTTAGTCGCTATTTTATCAGACAAAAAGTCCCTCGGTTTTCACAACTTTCTTAACGATATGTGTGTTTTCTCTCATTCGTATGGAGGTGCGATGAGGAAATTCAAATCTGCCTAGCTCTGTAATTAACAGATTGCGTCATTGTGAGTTTTATGGTATTGGTGTTATCTAGCAAGAAAATTAATACATCAGCTGCATAGAATGAAGAATTTACAAACAGGGAATTAATTCAATAAATCTTAAAAGAAGTAACAAACAGTATTTGGAGAAGATGGCGGAAATATAGCAGACTAACTTATTGAGATCTTGTAGAAACAAAATAATGGGATGTGAATAGAAACACCCCATTATTTCAGCTTTTATTAGTTTAAGTTTATCAAATCTCGATCATGGATCAAAAACTTGAAAATTAATTATTTTTAAGGGCATCTCCAATGGATAAACCCAAAAAGTAGGTTTATCTGTGCCACATTAGTTGCCACCTCAAAAGTAAAAAAACCTATACCTTTAAACAAATACCTCACCAATGATACTACCCAAAAAATAACTATTTATGGGTCCCACTAGCAAATCACTTCTATATATCATATATCTTTATTAATTTACCATCTCTATTTAATATTCTATTTTCGAATAAATAAATATTAATAA